>JADRCD010230269.1:20874-68106 GCA_019843815.1 Montemys delectorum
CTCTCTCTCTCTCTCTCTCTCTCTCTCTCTCTCTCTCTCTCTCTCTCCACATACACACTGTCAATCAGGATGTAGCTCTCAACTACTGCTTCAACACCATGACTGCTATGCCTGTCACCACACTCCCTACCATGATGATAATTGACTAAACTCCCAAAACTGTAAGTAACCCACCATTTAAATGTTTTCTCATATAAGACTTGCCATGGCCATCGTTTCTCTTCACAGCAATAGAACAGTAACGAAGGCAGTATTTGAATCTTGGATCAATCATTCTCAGTGTTGGAATGAGGAATCTGCTCAATTAATTTTTTCTGGGGTGTGTGTGTGTGTGTGTGTGTGTGTGTGTGTGTGTGTGTGTGTGTGTAAGCTATCACCCTGATACACACACAACCCTCCTCTTTTTCTGGCCAAGAACAGAAGTCTCTAGGGTGAAAACCACATAGGGTGCCTATGAGGAAGCACCTGTCTTACCATCCTCCTAGCAAGCACCCGCAGACACTCATATTCTTTCGAATGTATTCATACCTGGTCTGCATTCAGAAATACAAGAAAGACTTGGTTTTATTCAACATGCTAACCTGGAATTCTCAACTGTTAATCTGTATAAAAATGCAGCAACCAGTGTTGGCAAGGTCCTCCCCTAACTCCTGGCAGAAACATAGCCCAGATGTTCATCATGCACAGCTGATAGCTGGTTTTAGATGCTGCGTTTACTGACTCCACAGCATGTTCGCTTTTGTACAGCTCCTCTGGAACGAGGTCCCTGAACTCAGATCTAGTAATCACTGGGTCTTGTTATTGTGGCCGCACGTCTTCAAAGGAGAGTAGAAGCCCTGACATGGTGATAGGACTTCAAAAGAGGAATCAATTTTCTAATTTGGCTGGCTGAAAATTGATGTAAGTATTCCAAAATGAATACTATCTTGGGATACAGAGATTCTGTGTTCAGTTCTGGTCTTTTCTGTTTGGGTTTGGGTTTTGTTATGGATTTCTTGTTTGTTTCTTGCTCACTTTCAGTTTCCTGTTACACCTAATGATGGTTTACAAAAAGAGCATTCTGATTGGACTCCTGGTACATCCAGCCACTTCAGATTGGTCTTCTGTTTCTTAATATCCCTCTTATTAAAATGAAATTTATTGTAGTTTATCTTGATTCATTTGGCATTGATTTGCAAATCAAAGACATGTCCATCTAGCCACCTATAACTCTAAGATGCTGTATCAACCTGTACATCTTTATGAAGAGAAGTAGGAGCTGCGCTGTAGCACACTTGTTAGAGTGCTTGCTTAGTATAAACGAATGTCTACGGCTGATCACCAGCATCACATCAACTAGAAAAGGTAGCACTTGCCTCTAATCCTAGCACTTACTTTTGAGATAAAGGTAGGAGGACCAGAAGTTCAAAGTCACCCCTAGTTACACAGTAATTCCCAGTAACTTAAAAGACTCTCAAAAGCTGGGCAGTGGTGGTGCACACCTTTAATCCCAGCACTTTGGAGGCAGAGGCAGGTGGATTTCTGAGTTCGAGGCCAGCCTGATCTACAGAGTGAGTTCCAGGACAGCCAGGGCTACACGGAGAAACCCTTTCTTGAAAAACGAATAAATAAATAAACAAACAAATAAATAAATAAATAAATAAATAAGACTCTCAAGGCCCTCTTCCATGATTATATAGTCTTTGGTGGAGTAGGTGTATGTTCTTCATTCAGGGAGCTGCACTGATGAAGCTTTTGTGAGTCAGCATCCATGCCAAGTACGCTACTCAGTAATCCAGCTGCCCTCAGGTTATCTACCCTCCTGTGAGGACCACCCGAGTTCACCAAGGTGGATAGAGATGGAATTCTGTCTTTGTTCTGCCGTTACTCTTTTTGTCTGATCTTAATTAACTCCCCAGGAAAAATCAGACCACAATGTGCTCCCGAGCCATCAAGAGATGAGTACCTTTGCTTTCTCATGTACTATCTTACAGGTCATGCTCCTCTGCCTCATTATAGATCCAGAAATAATGGAGCCCAATGACCATGGACCAAAAGTGTTTGAAACCACAGTCAAAATGAACCTTTTGTCCTCTAAATTGAATTTATCTGTAAATTTCCTAGTGACAAAAAGCTGACTAATACTGTCATCAGGAATCTAATTCCATGTCTTCTCTTTCTGTTTCACATTGTGGCATTTTATTCTAAGTCTAGATTTCTTTATAATGATAAAGTAAAAAATCTTATATCCCCAAGTTGCAAGTTATAATTAAAGCCTCTCTCTCTCTGTCTCTCTCTCTCTGTCTCTCTCTCTGTCTCTCTCTCTCTGTCTCTGTCTCTCTCTCTCTCTCTCTCTCTTTTTTAGATATTTGAAATAATGTTTGTTGTATCTGGTGCTAACCTCACACTTTCTAGAGTCAAAGTTGATCTTCAATTTCTCATCCCCCTGCCTCTAATTTCCAGGTATTGGGATTGTGTTACTATGCCCAGTTTTTATAACCCTGAGGCTAGAAACAATGGGTTTATGCATATTGGGAAAGTATCAAAGTGAGTTATATCTATAGCCTGTAGAACCTCTATGGATGATTCATTTGACCACCACCAACAGATGAGTAAGATCATGAGGATAGAGTGTGGTAATGTGCTAAGAACCATAAGGAGGAGCACAGGAACTGACTTTGGACCTGGACCTGAAATCCGAATTATAATAATGGAGACAGGCTGCACATACCTATAATCATCATATATGTTTAAATCAAAGAGGTTTAATGGATTGGAAGCTAACTTCAGAATTATCTTGTTCCAAAAGCTCTCCTAAACTGAGGTTATGAATCCCAAATTGTTACAATCCTTTGCCATCTCATCTTGTAGCTGCCAGGACTCTCCTTATTCGGCTTGGTGTATGAAAAGAAAGAATAAGAACTTCTGAAATTTCCATTCACTTTCCATTTATCAGAAATGATCAGAAGGCCAATTCAAATATGAGAGTTTGAGAAACACACTAAGACTATGGATTTTGATAAGCAGTAAAGGTTTACTTACTATCTGAGCATTAAAACTATTATCCTTTCTTTACCAATTTATCATGAGAAACAAGAAGATCCACTTCCTGAATCAAGCACAATACCATGCTGCATGTAGAAGTCAGTTCTCTGCATAGCTCCTTCTGCATCACCAACCTGTCTGTAACTTAAAGGCACAGTTGTTTGTTCATTCCTCAACATACATTCCATGGCTAAAGGCAGAGTGGTTACACCAAATCATCTCACTCAGAATAAGAAGGGATGAACACTTACTAGACCTTAGTTGTTACCCCCCATTCTGACATCTGTTCTCTTTTGATTGTCTAGTTGTTTGAACTTGCTTTGTCATCAGGCTGACCTTGATTGTGTATCAGTCCTCCTGCCTCAGCCCCTTGAATGCTGGGGGTATCATGTTCACCATGAACAAATAGCTCTGCATTCTGCAATCTCAAGGTTTTGGACACATGGACTGTAGGCAACCAGATCGGAATACAGGTTTTCTAACTGGGAAGTGGCTATCAGACCAGTTGATAGGATGGACTGGTTCATGTCTTCTCTGTGAAGCCTTCTTCTCATCCACATTGGTCCTTGCAGGGCCACCCTTTGTGAGAACTCTGTAGCTCAGTACCAGCCTGCTGGTTGTGAACAATTCAGGGCCCTGCAGGGTTCTTTTAAATTCAAAATCAAACCCTCTGTTGTCTAAGGCTTCTGTTTGTTATTTGTTTTCCTAATACAATTTTCTTTAAAAAAAATATTGGGCCTCTGATCTGTTTGCTTGTGTTCAGTTCCCTGGGCAGGAACCTTTGGAAATTATTTTTCAGATATAATTCTAGAGCCTAGCTGATTTTTGTTCCTTTAATGCCCCTTTTCAATTTAAGAGCTACTTCCCTGAGGTGACATGGTAGAGAAGATGAGAAGGCTGGACTCTTAATCTGATGTTTGCCTTGAGTGATTTTTCCCTCTACTGAGAACTTGTGCCTTGAATCATTTCAATCAACTATGGAGTTTCTGAGGGTCTTAATTTTTCAATGTCTTTTTGAAAAGCAAATCTTAATTTTCTGGGATTAGAAACTTGAAAAAATTCAATCAAACAGGGATCTGAAATTCTTGGCTGTTTATTCCTGTTATTTTGTCTGAAAATCATCCAATTGTGATTTAATGTCCCACACACTATTAGTAATCTGATTTCCAGTGTCTTCAACAGAATTATAAAGTCACTGAGTTTGGGCTTTCTGTCTAGACACAACAGAAGTGCCATTTCCCTCCCTCTGGTTATGACATACAATATCTGAACACATTTACAGACTTTAAATGATAGTTTGGTATGAGCATACAATGTCTAAGGATGACGTCATGGTGAAAAGCAATTCCCTCGCTTTGATTCATGAATGTGTTTTGGGATTTTCATAATCTTCTGGTGACTTTGAAGTTTGAAGTAGACTGTGGGAAACCCAAATAAAGTCTTCCTCTCTGCCTTTTGGGGATCTCTTCTAACACCTGCCCACGCCTGCCTCTGATGGTCACTGTGGCACTCTGTCATTCCAAGAGACTGAATTTCCCATTTACATAAGTGAGAGAACATGTTGTGTTTGCCTTTCTGTTCCTAGTTTATCTCAGTTAAGTTCCCAGGTTTGGCTTGGCTCTGCTCAGTATTTTTTTTTTTAACATTGCTTTCTGAATCATTCAGATGCCATATGGTTTAGGAGTTTTGTTATTGTGATGATAAAAGACTATGCTTAGCATAAATTTCTCTATGATTTAAGATAACATAGACATTGTTGTAACAACTGGAGGCCAAACACAAATAATTTACATCTTATTCAGCTCAACCTAGGCTTCCTAGCCCTCCTCTATGCACGTATTTAGACCCTGGCCTCCTTCAGCCTCGCAGTTCTGAATTTAAGGTCACCTTGCTTCATTCAGACAGCTGAGAGAAGAAGGTAGATGGATGTGAATCATAGGCTCACAGCAACTGCAGATGCCTATGTTGAGCATGCAGGAGACTGGCTCTGTCCAATGATCTGTCATAGATGGAGCAGAGGCTCATTAGGCCCTCCATCTTACCCCTGAATTACACTGGCTATGATAAGACTCTGGGATGTGGGGGAAAATGTCTTCAATTGTTCATAGGCAGCTTTACCCACCAGGCTCTAAACTAGTGATCACACGGTAAATTAAATTTAATGAGTCACAAAGCAAAATGAATAAATACAAATGTGAAATGGAGATTTAGGGGAAAGAAGTTGGGTAGATGGGGCAGCAAGAGAGGGTAAGAGATGAGCCAATATGCATTATGGACATGTGTAAAACTGTGAAAATATTTTTGTAAAAAGAAGAAATGGATATGGTGAAATCACACTAAGTAATTAAACCGAGGCTGTTTAAATGCTTTCTACCTGAAATTTTCTTTTGACAAAGAAAGTTTTTGTATCTTACTACAAAAGACATATGTAAAATAAATATATAAATAAAACATATTCTGATAATGAACCATAAAGAAATTCATTTCAAAATAAATATTTGAAGCTGGCAAAATGGCTCAGTGGGTAAAAACACTTGCCACAAGGCCAGATCATATGAATTTCAATGAATTCCATCAGTAGAATCCATATAGTAAGATGAAACCAACATATTTAAGTTCTTCTTTGACCTCCACAAATGTCTGTGTAGCACCTGTACACTTGTACTCTCTCTCTCTCTCTCTCTCTCTATATATATATATATATATATATATATGTATGTATATATGTGTGCATATACACACAGATATATAAACGAATATATAAATGAAGTAAAAACTTTTTAAAACAATCCATATATCACTTATATTAAGATGAAAATCAATTTTGATACTAAGGAGTAAATAAGGTTGTTTATTTTTTGAAAAAGAACTAAATCTTGGTTGAATATTTGATACTGCAAGACATGCCACATTTTCTGTGTTTTTCAGAATTGATGCTATACTGATTTTATAATTGGCAATGCTGAGAAAATTGCTTCTCATAAATATGTAACACAAAATGGCAGAAGTATGTCCAAGACAATTTCACTTGGAAATTCAAAAGTGCATTGAATGATATTTGCTAAAACTGAAGTACAAAAGGCACCTGTAAAACAAAATGTTGATGATTATATTATTGTAAGGTAACAAAAATTATTTTCCAAAATTAAGTGATTATGTTTCTCTGAAAGCAAAAGCCTTTGTATGTGCAGTAGGAATACTACAACTTAGGAGTTTTGAATCTGAGCTAAGATATTTTAGGCATAGTTCACTGGCAAAGATAGTATGGTGTCATGGCATGCACAGTACAAAGCTTACACATTGTGTGTTTAGAACCAAGACTGCAGGGAAGTCACGTGATACAACAAGATCCATAGTTTCAGATGTTGTGGTATATGATCCTCTGGCTTCATCTTTTCTGTGTGATTGTGAGCAGAACATTGTGGAGATAGCATATGGCAAAGTGGTGGCTTGAAAGGAATAAGAGCAAGGAGAGAGAAAGAGACAGGAGGGGAAGGCCGAGGAGGAGAAGGAGGAGGAGATAATTCAATGTCCTAGATTATACCCTTGAAGACCAACTCACTTCAACTATGTTCTATCTCTTCAATTTTTATCATCTCCCAATTCCATCATATTTGAACCCATCACTTGTTTAACTCCCTGAGTATCAAAAGCCCTCAAGATCACTTCCCAGCAGCTCAGCAGCCACATTTTTAGCACTTGGCCTTTGTAAGATAGTTTAGATCCAAACCACAACAGAAACTGAGACAGTAGAGTAAGGTGTTAGTCATTTTCATTAGAGGATTACATAGATACTATCAGAGGCAAGCAGCATCTCCTGCAGTCACCCCAACTGTAAGGTTGTTTAAAAAGAAGGAGTACACATTCTATTTAAAAGGAAGGGACCAATAAAATCAAACAACCGTAACAACTTCACTAGACAGTTGAGAGACGAAAGACATAATGAATGACAAGTATTTACCAGACCACCTGTCACATCAGTGCGTTGTAAAGCATATTCATTGGTGCTTATGTTTTCATTTACTACTTCTTTATATGAAATTGATGTTGGTATAGGATTTAATGTTCTTGTAGGTTTATTCTAGGCCAAGCATTTTGTATTTCTAGTTTTCTCATTTTACAGTACAAACAAATCTACTGAAGAACATTTTCTTAGGAAGATTTTCAATTTCTACAAAAATGTTCTATTTTATGGCTTTTATTAGTAATTTTTCTGACATCTATACTCTCATTTTTTTCTCATAAAAAATGATTCTCTGAAGAAAAGAATCAAGCCAACATTGATATTGAGAAAATAAATTTGACCAAGAATGTCTCTTCTTTTGACAAATCCCAAGAGGGTATGTTTGGCTTGACTTCTATTTCCTGATGGTGTCATTCAGACACACAAAATAAAACTCATACATGTCTCTCAAGGGTCAGGGTGAACACCAAGGCTGTGGCTAGCCTAGAAACCAGCACTGTACAAGGGTAAAGTGCAAACCCATTGATATTTGTCATGTTTTCAATGTGGCCCGCCTCTGAGTTTCCAGGTGTACAAAAGCAAAGAAGAAAAACTCAATCTTTTTTTTTTGCAAAGAGCTCCTTACTGTCTAAGTCAGACAATGCAAAGAATAGAAGTAGATTAATTCTCACCGGTGTCAGAGAAACAACCTCCAGTGAAGAGCTTAAGCACATGCTGCATGTAAACAGAAAGGGAATAAAGTAATATTTTAAATAAATAAATCGGGACATCCAAGTAACCATATGCAGGAAGATGGTCCCAGTCAGGATGGTGTACAGTCAAGAAAAACAGAGCGTGTGGTGCACAGTGCTTTGATGAAGGTGCCCCCTGAATATGGGAAGAGGGTGGTCATGCACAGTAGAAAACAGTGTGGCTGTCTGTAAATCTCATTCCTCTTACGTGTTCCCCAAAGAACAGAGACTTCTGGAGGAAAGAGAAGTCTTAAATAATAGGACATGAAGAATGAAAATGAGGTTTTTGCCCTCAAGCATTTTTGTTTCTACTTAATGCAATGTCCATTACTAAAAAATATTATAAATGAAAAGGGAGAAATAAAAATGCAGCCAAATTACAACGAGCAGCTACTTGAACTAAACAAACAAAATCTGCTACAAATAAGGTAGCTGGAACACAAACATGCAAGCCACAAATAAGATCCCTGTGCACAATAAGGAGACTATGGAAACCCATGCTAGGCTTAAAGCTTCTCTCTATAACTCCTGTCAAAAAGAAGATATTTGGGCCTGGAGAGATGCCGCAGTGGTTAAGAATGCTAAATGGTCTTCCAGATGACCTCCAATCAAGTCCCAGTAGCTACATGGTGTCTTACAACTATCTGTAACTCCAATTCTAGTGGACTCAATGGCCTCCTCGGGCACTGTGGGCACATGGTGCACAGGCATGCATGCATGTAAAACACCCCCATACATGGAATAAACATAAAATAAATCTTTCTTAAGAGATGGTATTCACACTGCACATCTGAATACTGAAAGAAAGTTCTAGTCTCTGAGAACACTGAACTCACAGCTGAGGATTTAGAGCTGCATGATTTTAGCAGATGCAAATGACATTGTTTCTAAAGGAGGAATAAAAGGCAAACTGGAAGGAAGAGATTTCTTTTGGAGATTTAGTATAAGAGGAGATTTTACAATTAAACAACACAAACAACATGTGGTTGGGCATGCATATCCTTCTCTGCCAGGACACAAATGAAAACTCAATAAAGAGACTACACTTGGCCACGGTACTCACAGGAGGCACCAAAGAACCAAACAGGGAGAAGCTAATAATAGTAAGACTCACCTGTCCTAAGTTCATCATTCCCAACCCCAATTCCAAATATGAGGCAGACAAAGACGTAGGACAGCATTGCAAAACAAGGCAAATATTTTCAAGCAAACATCCAGAAACAGGAGAAAAAACTTTGAATAAGAAATTCATAAATTCAAGGCAAGCTGTGTGTGGTGGCTCTTGCCTGTAAATCCAGTCCTAGGGAAGCAGGGAGGCGGGGGAGTTACAAGGCTAAGGCCAACCTGGGCGTCAGAGCAAATTCTAGACTAACCTGATGTACATAGTGAGACAGAAATCAACAATAAAATTCCAGAAATCAACAATAAAAAGTTCAATTTTATTGAACTCAAGGAAAAGAATAATTTACATGAAGAATAATTTACAAAATGGAAATTTAGTCGGAGTCTCTGTAGATGGCTAGAAGAATAACAAAGATTATTGAAGAAAGATTAGAAACAACACAGTCAGAGATACAACAGGCAGAAATGGAGGCTGGCAAATGAGGGACCCATATATCTGGGACCCTGAAGAAGTCAACTGTAACAATATTTATAATTACAATCTGAGAAAATATTGCAGAAATAAACCAAAATGTAAATCTATACATCAAAGCAGAAAAATTAGTTCCTAAAGAAAATTGCTAGTTTAAAAAAAAAAAAGAGAGAGAAGTATTTCTGAGACCTTTGAAAGTTAATAAAATAAATAATAAATAAATTTCAAAACCTGTGAAATAAAACCAAATCTCATGGCAAAATTATCAAATAACTCATAAGACAAAATAATTCATTGCACTGTTATGGGACTAGTAACCTTGAAGAACACACTTATAATAGCAGAAGACATGTCCAGGGGCAGAGATATTGCTTACAACATGCACTGCCCTGGGCTGTATCCCCAGTACCATAAAGATATATAGGGCCCTCGCACAGAAGTGATTGTGTCCAGCAAGAAATTCAGTAGATACTAAATTGGTAAAAGTATAATGAAAATCGGATTATCAATATAGTTAATAGTCTTGAAGTTATCATCTGCAGGGTTTTATCAATTACAGGATTAGAACAAGAATTAAAATAAAGACTTTCTGAAATCACCCCAGCTGCTATAGTGAACACACCTTCAGTGGGGAAAAGAAAACACGAGAATTACAGATACTAGGAAATGAGAGTCATACAACAAACTGAAGGGGGCATTCTTGATCCAAATAAATCGCAAGCATGTTGGAGGAGAATCCTAGCAGCCTGAACTGAGGCACAATACCCAGTTAGGGCCCATCATCGTCTATTGGCACTCAGGAGGCTGAGGCAGGAGAACCTGGTGTCTGAGGACAGCCTACACATACAGAAGGAGACTCATTGTCAATAAAGCAAACAAGACAAAGCCAAATCAAACTAATATTTTATGGAGTAAAATAAAATGAAAATCGGAAAAATTTGTAAAACAATTAAGTAACTATGTCTCCTAGGTTATTGTACTTTGGGAACAGGGGCAGGGATATATCTGCTACAACACAGATGCTCCTATATCCTTTGGGGCAAGAATGCCACGTGTGTGTGTGTGTATGTGTGTGTATGTATGTGTGTGTGTGTGTGTGTGTGTGTGTACGCATGTGTCTCTGTGTGTATGCGTGTGTGTGTGTGTGTGTGTGTGTGTGTGTGCTATAGCACAGCATAGGTTAAGTGGAATGAAACTTTTTAAAGATATAAATCTTATCAATAATGTTTTACTGACTGATTGACAGATAATAATGACTTGTAGGGGAGACAATTTTGTTTTTAGAAAAGACAAACGTAACTTCAGAAGTAAAAGATAATCATACTGATAACTAAAGAAGGCTTCAAATATGTTTACTTTGTATATATTTACATACATATGAATGCATAAACAAAACCATGTTTGTATACCATGTTTGTAGCCATATATGTATACATTTATATACAAATGCATACATTTTTTCTTATGTGTCCATGTAAAAAGTGTATATTGAGAGAATCAATCATGATACAAGAAAGATAGACATACTATCAAGCTACTTCTGCAAACATTTTTGAAAAAAATCATTAAAAAAATTAACTAGTTAAAAAACCAAAAGTGAAATGTAGATGAGATGGTGTGTTTCATGGTGCTATAACAAAACCACTGAGACTTGATCATTTATTAACTACACTGTCTCGTAGTTCTAAGGACGGGTAAGTCCAAGATCAAGTCCCTGGATTCTGTAAAAGTCTCCTTGCATCATCCCATGAAAGGAAGGAGAGGAAGAAAGCAAGACCTCTACTCCACAATGGTAAACTGCAACATGAATGGACATCAATCCATCATGAAGTCTGTGGCCTCGTGACCTAAAGACCTCCCATGAGGCTTTGCCTTGCCCCTACTCCCAAAGTGGTAGCACTGGAATTGAAGTTTCCACAGTACTACAACTGGAAAGAGCCTTTTGTACAGTGTTGTACCATACAGAGTGCACTACTAAAAAGTATCTCATCCAGGGTAATCAGAATACTTCTTTACAAAATTCATTAGTAAAGTTGCTTGATTGTCAGATGTGTGATTTTCTGCTTCATCGGATCCAAATTTAATAAACACATTCAATTGCACTCATAAAGATTCACACACTGAGCACTAAGTGAGCACAAATAAGCTTTGTATGTATTTTTTTTAAAAAAAATAAGCTGAAATGTCACCACACTCTGCAGTGTGACATTTGTCAGCACCAGTCTCCTTTTGTGAAAGCAAAGTTGGGGGAACAATACTCATTTCAAATGGCCATACCATTTGAAATCTGTTGCAGAGTTAAGAACAATTTTACTTAGTTAAAGTCCCTGTAAACCTCCAGTAAGTAAACTTATCTCCTTACCTTCAACAGGGTGATGAAACCCATTTGGGAACTGGCCTATCCACCCACATTTGCTCTCTTTCCAGCATTGCCATTAGATGACAGAAGCCTACAGCTGAAAGCTGGGCATGGAGGTGAGAAACTCAAGCCATTCGACCCTTGGTTTCCCATTACCTAGCTCATGACTTTCACCAGGTACCTTTGCTTCCTTAAGCCTCAACTGAAATGCACAGAACTCTGTAGAATTCATGCATAGTTGCACTTAGCACGCCTGAGAGTTAACTATTAATAGTAATGTGAGAGTATTCCTCCAGCCCCACCACCCTATTTCTATGAATACCTCCATTGCAGATCTCTTAAAAGAATAAAGTTGAATTCATTTATAAATAGTCTTAGAAATCTCATTGTTAAAATAGCCCCTCAACTGCTTATAGGATCTAGTGTGCATATCTGACATAATTGGTCACCAGGACAGATATGGCTGTGACTTGAAGAGTTAGGTGTGAGTGTGCATTGGATAGTTTCCCACACTACTGAAACTCCACTGCTTCTGTAACAATAAAACTCAATTCCATCCTTGTCTTCATTGTACTCTAGCAGGCAGTGGTTTCTCTACACTTGTATTTGTACCTCCAAATGGTGCTGTTTATGTGTTTTTAGCAACTGTATTCATTTTCTGTTGTGACTAGGAAACAAACCAAGCAAAGGTAATGCTTTAATACAAATTCATTGCCACCCAGCTCTGAAGATCTGAAGTGTCACTGGGCTAAACTCGGAGATCTCTAGCCCACCCCTCCTTCTGGAGGCTCTTGGGAGTGGCCTATGCCATGTGCTGGCCAGCTGTCATGCACTGCCCACTTCCCTTATTGCAAGGTCTTTTTCTCAGCCTTGAGGGTTGGCAATGGAGGCTGGAGTCTTCACAGGAATCTTTTTACACATGCTGACCCTGTTGTTTGCTTGAATAGATCTCTGTGACTACATCAGACCCTGCCCCCCCCACACACACACACACACAACACCTAAAATTAATGGTAATTCTCTCATCTCAAGATTGTATACTAAAGCTCCTGCAAAATCCAGTTTCACTGTACTGGGTCTCATGCACACAGAACTGAATGGTAACATCTGTTGTGGTATTTGATCTAATCGTATATCTGATAAGTATCAGATAAACATGACTATCCTTGCATCTGGTAAGAAGGAAGAGCTGATACACTGAGGTGATATGGCAGTTCAGCGAGCCAACATGGGGAAATCTATCTTTTCTCTTCAGTTCTTCCTTGTCTTAGTTAACAGTGAAAACCCACCATGTTTGCTTCTTCCTATGTTCTCTGTCGCAGATCTCATGCTGAATAAGATTCCCAAGAGACTTGCTGGTTTATATTCACTTCCCGGAAGCGAACATGCTACATAGAATCGGGGCTTTCCCAAATCTGTGGAGACTCAGGGTGGGCATAGATAATATTGAAATGCTGTGCTGTCCAGGGGCTTTTATTATTCCTATTTAATCCTGCCACAAACCCTTTTAAGATACTTGAATTCATTGTGTTTCTATTTATTGTTTTCACACCTGGAGGCACTTTTACAGAGAATGTAGCTTTAAAATTGTGAAGAAAAACAAATTAAATGAAAGCATCTTGGGGGGTCATATAGCTGTGCCTCCCCTCCTACCTGTAGTCAGAGCCCTTGTTAAATGAGTTGTTTGCTATATGTTGAACGCACACAAGAAATAATATAATAAATATGGCAAACAGATTGTTTCAGCAGAAACAACACATAATAAAAGTGTATTAAAAATAAAAAATAAAACCCTTTTCACTGCATAGGTTCACCCCTGCAAAATAGATTTTAGTATCTAACAGATTCACTGGAGGGGGCTGGAACCTGGGCATTCATTAACTAAAAGCTCAAAGGTGTGTAATTTTCTCTGCCCATCACTTCATATGTGTGTGCTGTGTTAGTTTGTATCCTGGAGAGACATGGGAGGTGTTTCGTCCTCTGGTCATGTAAAACGACTCAACAGCCTGGAACAACATCAAACTGTACATTTTCTGACACTTTGAGTTTATAAATGGTCAAAAGGCAGGGAGTTAGCCACTCTAAAGTCAAGCATAGTGCAGCTGTATGGAGATCACCATGTATTCACCTGTTAATTTAACTGAGCAATAGCTTTCTTATTTTTCTACTAAGCACCATCATAGACACCCAAGGGGAAGGTTAGTAAGGTAAGCCTTTTCCTCAATGACAGGGGCTCTTAAACTGTCTGTCCAAATCTGCTTTAAAGAATGTGTTTTACAAGGAGATCTACATGCAAGCACCCTTTAAAAAGAAACAAATGTGCACGAAATGATGACTTTAATGTGTTTAATGTTCTCTGGGTTTGTTTTGTATGAGGCCTCTTGCTTATGTGTCTCAGGCTGACTTGGAAGTTACTGGTCTTCCTCAGTTCCCGAGCACTGTGACTACAGGCATGACGTGTGTGTCTCTTTTGTTCTCCTTTCTCCTGCTATGTGCCCCCTACTGAAAAATATGCTGGCCCAAATCCACATAAGGCATTTTCTGCCTGTGTGTGACAGACATTTTGGGGTACACAAAAAAACATGTCTACTCAAGACAGCAAGGGACCCTATTAGAGACCAAAGTAATGATTGCATCAATGTCCAATTTGAAGAAGAAAAAGAAGGAGGAGGAAGAGAAGGAGGAGGAAGAGGAGGAGGAGGAGGAGGAGGAGGAGGAGGAGGAGGAGGAGGAGGAGGAGGAGGAGGGATAACTCAGGAGCATGGTACTCTCAGGAGAGTATAAGTATAACATAACCATAATCATCTTTCATGAGGTCTTTAGAACTGCAGAATCCCAACTTCTCCCATATTTGTGTGATGCATCCTGAATGGCTTGGACCTGGAAATCAGATTAGGGAATGAAAATGTTCTTCACAGAGACACATATACAGGAATTCTAGGGTTGCGTGGGTGGTGCTCACACTTATAGAGAGGTACCTACTATGCATGTGAGCAATCCAGAATCCCAGTGCTGTTGTGATGTACAGCACAAGGAAGAGGAGCTAGTTAGTCTAGGTAGGTCTCTGAAGTGAAGCAGCCTCAGGATGAAACGTCTGGTGGAGGAAAGTGTAGTTCTTGCTTTTTTGTATACTTTGTGGGCATTCACACGTGAACCAGAGCAAGGCTTTGACAAGTCCCATGGATCTAGGCATAATCCTTGTCAATAACACAAATTCTCTGGAACTTCCTCCACATCTCACCTCTATATATACTGATTTAGAGCCTGATGTTTAACAAGAATCTCAAATAATTCATATGCATTAAATATGGAGAACTGTCCTACAACAAATTCCAAATGTGGAAGCCTTCCCAGAGAAACGTTGAGGAGAAAATTTTGTTTATTCCATGATACAAAGAATAAAATTTAAAGTATTACTAGACAAAGTTGGCCATATTCAGGATGGTATGGCTATAGTTATATATTATTAATTAAAATTATTCTCTATTTAAAGATCACCTCTTCAAGAAAATAAGTCAATGCTTTTCTGATATTCAAAATCCATGGCACTTCTTTTCTTTCTTTAGTTCATGATTTCAATCATTATCTCCAAGGGAATAATCCTATTTTAATAGTCTTGTACCATATAACCTTCCCTTTTCACTATTTGAGAAGTTTTTGCTAGCTATAAAAACATGCTTGTGAATACACATCAACTTAAGAAAGCCTTATTCTGTATAAAGTGATGTTGTACTTGCCCAAGTATAATTTATACCAATAACTTACAATGTAAGAAACAGAGCTTCCTTTTAAGGATGAAATTTGTCCATAACCAAGAAGAGGGGTCCAGGCTTAAGTCAAAAACACCATTTCAAATTACACATTCCTCACATAGGGTAATGCTTAACAATGAGATAGAAAACCATCCAAGTCTTTTTAGAAAGAAAGAAGACCCAGATTGGTGTGTTTGTGCATACCCTTGGTCCCAGTACTTGTGAGGCAGAGAGAGATGTATTTTAGGATTTTAATACCAGACTGGTCCACAGGGCATGTTCTGGGGCATCCAGGGCCACACAAAGAGACTCTGTCTCAAAATAAAGAAAGATCCAATGAAATTCCAATTGAATTTAGATGAAAATTGATTTTAGAAAGCAAACCTAAAGAAGTTGAGAAAAATCAAGTTCCCTAAATATGATGCATGCCATCTATCCTTTAGAAAGTCTTTGCAATCTTCCACATATAATAAATCACAGTTGGACCCATAACAATAGTGGTTGAAGATTGCACAGATACAGCAGTTGTCACACACACACACACACACATACACACACACACACACACACACACACACACACACACATTAGATATCATAAAACAAGAGTACAAAGTGCAAGATGTCCTTAATGTAATTTTAGTAGCTCCAAACCTGGAGCTTGCAGATACACACAGGGCAATGAGTACTTATATGACATACTACAATCAGTACAAAAGCCTTGAAACATCACCGTGGTTTTCCACAAAACACACTTCTGTTTTGTTTGGTTTTATGTATTTTAAAACTTTGGTGGTCGCACTAACTTTCAAGTATTCTAATATGTGTAGGGAGTGGAATGGGGGTATGTGATAGTCTGAGCAGGTAGACATAAGACAGTGAGTTAAATCTTTTCTTCCATTGATAAGTGTAATCAGACCAGAAGTATGGCTTAGTACTAAGCACTTGCCTATCATGTACAAGGTTAAACACAGAGAGAGACAGAGAGAGACAGAGAGACAGAGATAGCACTAATTTTATGATGTGAGCAAGAAGGGATCGCTTCAATGTTGAATGAAAGATAGAATAAGCCAGGGATAGGTCTGTTCAACAACTTATGAAGTTGAAAAAAACATATGAAAGTGTGCTATGTTCTCTCCTCCAAAGGATCTTACTTTAGGTAATCTCAATGTTTAAAAATAAATAAATCTTGGTTTACCCTAAATCTAAATTCAAAAACTAATTATTCACTTTTTAAGCGATTCACAGTAAGATGTAAGTCAATAGAAAACTCTTTAGCATATTTTAAATAAAATTCAATTTACATTCAACTCTCTGGAATGTTTCCTAGTATATCAAACAAGGTCACCTGGGTGCACCGTTTAATGCTCATACAATGAAGGGTATCGAGGATAAACGTGGTTTAGATTTGCAGCTAGGAATGAGTTTCTACAGGTTTCAGTTAAAGCCCAGCAACACCAACTAGTTTTAAAAGTGTGAACTTCCTATAGTAACATCACATTGCCAGGTTCCATGAGCACAGTCACTGGGAGGAGAGCAATACTTGATACAGTACAACAGCTGTTTTTTGAAGGACCCAACCAGAGAAGTCTACCCAAATGTTGGTCAATCCATCACATCATAAGTTCTTTGTAATTTGAACATGATTCTTACAGTGAGGTGAAAAGACTTCATACTTATAAGCAAAAGGAGTGAACGTAGTAACTTAGTCATCACAGCAGTGAATAGCTGTGTGTAAATCAATACAAATCACCTTGCATAAGAAAAGACACAGTTGCCTGTGCAACCTAAAGGCTTACACAAAGACAAATGGAACTTAGGAATAGCTGGATATAGATGCTCAAAAATGAAAGCAATGGCCGGGCAGTAGTGGAGCACACCTTTAATCCAAGCACTTGGGAGGCAGAGGCAGGCAGATTTCTGAGTTCAAGACCAGCCTGGTCCTGGTCTACAGAGTGAATGCCAGGACAGCCAGGGCTACACAGAGAAACCCTGTCTCTAAAAAACACAAATAAATAAACAAATTAAATTAAAAAATAAAAATAATGAAAGCAATGTTCTTGAACATCACACTTTCTAGCTTTTGTTTAGGTCTTCTCATGGACTGTCCTAAGTCTTACTCAGTATGATACAGATAACAAAAATATCCTGCAAGTCTTCATGAAGGGTCAATACCATTATCTTTAATCGGGCTGACAAAACTGAGTGCTTCTGTGCACTCACTGACTTTTCCAAAGAAAAATATATTTTCTTTTAATGGTAACCTTAACTTACCGAAGTATTGTATGCCTTTCCAAATATATTTGTAAATATTCTTAGTCAGCAATGGAAGCTATTTAGGGTTTGTAGAAGGCTTCTAGCTCTCTCTGCTTTTCAGATGTTTGCCCTAGCCATCTTTTTACTTCCAGAGTCTCATGACAACCATTTGACCCAATGAGACATTAAAACCAAGTAAATCAAAATACTGGAAGTGATGTTGTCACAAGCATTCTTCCTGTAGCTCATGAAGATGAGCATCAACTCTAAGCAAATGTGATGTATTCAATGAAATCATATCTCTAAGTCTCCTACACTGCAGTTTGACATAATATGTATGTCTCTTCTCAATGACCCAACACTCTTGAGGGCTTTTATGCACACTCATTGACCAGAACCATCCTTTATGAAATATCCAAATTCAGGTCTTCTGCTTTGATCAGTAGAGCTGCAGAAGAATACCTTAGGATGTTGCCAAAAGTTCATAGTCAGATGTCACCTTTCCTGCTAGCAAGGTGTGTGGCTTCAGGTCAGTCTTACTAGTTCTTTAAAAGTTTAGTTTAATAGCTAAGTAGCCCTTTGTGTAAATCTACCATATTTTCTATATCCATTCCTCTGTTGAGAGACATCTGGGTTGTTTCCAGTTTCTGGCTATTATAAATAAGGCTACTATGAACACAGTAGAGCATGTGTCCTTATTACATGTTGATGCATCTTCTGGGTATATGCCCTTGAGTGGTATAGCTGGGTCCTCTGGTAGTACTATGTCCAATTTCCTGAGGAACAACCAAACAGGTTTCCAAAGTGGTTGTACCAGCTTGCAATCCTACCAGCAATGAAGGAGTGTTCCTCTTTCTCTACAATCTCTCCAGCATCTGCTGTCACCTGAGTTTTGATCTTAGCCATTCTGATGGTGTGAGGTGGAATCTCAGGGTTGTTTTGATTTGCATTTCCCTGATGACTAAGGACAATGAACATTTCTTTAGGTGTTTCTAAGCCATTAGATATTCATCAGTTTATAATTCTTTGATAAACTCTGTACCTCATTTTTAATAGGGTTATTTGATTCTCTGGAGTTTAACTTCTTGAGTTCTTTGTATATATTGGATATTAGCCCTCTATCAAAAAACAATGAATTTATGAAATTCTTAGGGAAATGGATGTATCTGGAGAATATCATCCTGAGTGAAATAACCCAATAACAAAAGAATACACATGGTATATACTCACTGATAAGTAAATATTAGCCCAGAACCTTGGAATACCCAAGATACAATCCTCAAACCACAAGAAACTCAAGAAGAAGGAGAACCAAAGTGTGAATACTTTGTTCCTTCTTAAAAGGGGGAACAAAATACCCATGGAAGGAGTTGCAGAGACTAATTATGGAGCAGAGACTGAAGGAAGGACAATACAGAGACTGCTCCACCTGGGAATCCTTCCCATATTCAATCATCAAACCCAGACACAATTGTGGATGTCAGCAAGTACTGACTGATAGGAACCTGATATAACTGTCTCCTGAGAGGCTTTGACAGTGCCTGACTAATACAGAAGTAGAGGCTCACACCCATCCATTGGACTGAGCACAGAGTCCCCAAAGAAAGAGCTAGAGAAAGGACCCAAAGAGCTGAAGGGTTTATAGCCCCTTAGAATGAACAACAATATGATCTAACTACTACCCTCAGAGTTCTCAGGGACTAAACCACCAACCAAAGAGTACACATGGTAGGACTCATGGTTCTAGCAGCATATGTATAGTAGAGGATGGCCAAGTCAATCATCAATGGGAGGAGAGGCCCTTGGCCCTGTGAAGGTTCTATGCTCCAGTATAGGGGAATGGTAGGGCCAGGAAGCAGGAGGGTGGGATGGTGAGTAGGGGGAGAGGGGAGGAAAGGGTTTTTTTTTTCTTTTCGGAAGGGAAACTGGAAAAGGAGATATCATTTGAAATGTAAATGAAGAAAATATCTAATAAAAAAAAGTTTAGTTTAATCATTGGGGCAAAAAGGAAGTGGTAGAATGAGCACATTTTTATAACTTTGCCTCTCTTAATACATACTCTATACTGACAAATAGTTCTCTCTTCTAAGTATATCATTCATTACACCAAGAATCACAAATCCTTATAGTCAGAAAACATATGCTCATTTTTATTATAGTATGCTCCACTGTAATTGGTGCAATAGTAAAGAATATTATAGCTTCACATGACAAGAGAACTAAAGAGGAGGTGACTTTAAACTTGTTATTTTAAAGTTACACTAGGCTTTCAGGGGCCCAGATCCCTGTGTCTAGGCACCCTTTGTGTTTCTCATGATATTGACCACAAAATGGCAACAAGGCACCCTTCTTATTGTCCAGAAGAAAAGAGACTTTTTTCTCCTTAAAGGTTTTTTCTTAATAAGTAGGAAACCAACTTCTAGAAAAACCACAGTTAATGTAACGAAGTATTTATCTTCCAGATGGAAGCATATTTTTCATGTGACATTTGGTAGTATCAATTCTCATGGCTGGGCTTGTCTAGAGGGGATTACCAAGTCAGCCCTTGCCAATGGAATAGGAGTTAGCACTGCATGGTTTTGCCACCTACATTGAGAGTTAGGCTAGCTTCCCTCCCCATCAATTTTGGGGCTGGATGTGCCCACAGACTACTATCAATGCCAGAAAGAAAACAGAATATCTCTTCTCAGCCATTAATGTCTGTGTGGTCATGCATTCCTTGCCAAGCCCACCCCTAGTTCTTTGACTCATGTTTACTCCAGAACACTTGAGGCTGTCCATTGCCTTTGTTTGGGTTTCCTTGGTTGCCTGAGATAACTGATGCTCATCTCTTGTTCTCTTATCCTCCCTAGGGTTAGTTCATCAGAAAGGTGGATGTTCTCCAATACCTCTCTTCTCCTCTAGCCCTCACCATCTTTCTGTTCTATGTCATGTGTCACCTCTGTCTTCTAAAGGACCTCTTCATTGGCTACTTAGTTTTGTAGTCCTCAGTATTACCTGTCCTAACCCTGGAACTGAATGAATAGCTGGAAGTATTTCATTCACATTTGAATAGTAGGTGACCAGTATAGGGTCAAACTAGAGATTAAAAAGCCATGAGAAAGAAATGAAAGAATCAAGAAACGACTACATGCATCTTAGTTCAAGAAAAGCAGTTTAGATTCTATTTACCAGAAAGGGTCCAAGGTGGGTTTTTCTTGTTGTTGTTGTTGTTGTTGTTGTTGTTGTTGTTGTTGTCTGTTATTGTTTGTGTGTTTGTTTAAATTGGACCCCAGAACCTAACTCCAGTTTTTTATCCTACCTAAGTCAAATAGAGTTGCTAACCAACTTGCAACAAAGCTAGTGGGATTTGAAAGAGCATAGCAGGGCTAGCTGCTGACTACATCTGGGGTAGTGAAACACATCCCTATTATTAGGGCATAATTAACAACTTTCCTCTTATAGACATTAATTTATTTTGTCATTAAATTAATTAGAATTAAATAGGCCTTTAAATCACTGCTTGTTCCTGGAAAGAGAGATGTGTTTTTAAGTGTAAAGTCAAGTCAAGTTTCCTGTTGGTGTCATGCCCTCAGGAGCTACAGAAAAGTTGTCTCTTAGAGATGGGCTCATCAGGCTTCCAGAGACTGTGTTGGATGCAACTATGCATTTTACAGGGAATGCTGGTGTGTAACCTCTAATGATGGTGGGATAAACAAACTGCCAATGGAGCTATGAGGGGTGACCTATAACCCTAGCTATTTGTGGATCATACCAGGAGAATTTCAAGTTGCAAGCCTGACTGGGTTACATTGCACGACCCTCTTTCAAAAAGGTGGGATGAGGCATAGGAGACTGAGTGTGTATATCAGTGGGAGAGTGCTTAACGAGTGTCCATGAAACCCTGGGTTGTGTCCTCAGTACATAGGGAGGAAGGTGAGGGAAAGTAAAAAGGGAATGCCTTTGAAGTTTCACAGGTCTGCATCCCACTATCTAAGCTGACTTTTAAACACACACACACACACATACACACACACACACACACACACACACATACACACATACACACACATACACACACACACATACACACACATACACACACACACATACATACACATACACACACACACACATACATGTACATACACACACGCAAACACGAACACACACAAGTATGATTTTTTTTTTTGAGAAAAGAGGGTGACGTGTTATATTCCATGGGGACACAATGAAATTTTGCTTAGATAATGAAGACAAATGTTAAGATCTTGTTGAAATTAGGCCTGCTCCTACATAAACCCTCCCTCTCCTACAGGCATCTATTAGAGTTTACCTCAGATAATATCTGAGACGGGGTTTCTCATAAATAAGAAATGTTTTCCTGTCTGCAAGCAAAAGCAAATTCAAAAACAAAGCTCCACCAGTAGAGGCTTCCAGGTGCTCCCTCCATCTATGGTTTCCACATACATCGGCTTTGTTGTCTTCCCTGGGTGTCTTTATAGTCTGAGTTCGTCTGAGTCCACTTGCCGATTATATGATGCCTTAACTTCTGTTCTATTCACACCAGACTCCACTGCTTCCCACGAAAGCCTCTAACTCCAGGCAAAAGGAAGCATGGTTACTGTTTATTTTTCTCCCTGTGCAGAAATCAATGAAGAATATAGTACGTGCATGGGCTTATATTGAAAATATACATTATGCATTTAGTTTTTATTATGTCTATAGATTTCCCCTTTTTCAAACAATGCAAATTTTGAACAGAAGTAATTGATTTTCCATTTCAACTCTTAGGGTGAAATCACAGAATTTTAAGTATTTAAACACTATAAAGACTAAACTTGTGAGATTCTAACTGTTCTGGAAGAGCATGGGTCCAGCTCAGTAGTACTTCCTAGCATGGGGAACTGCTTGTGAGTTCTGTTAATGAAGATTTGATCAAACTGCATATACTTCATGACGAATCCACACTACAGTCTTGTGAGTTCTGTTACTGAGGATTTGATCAAACTGCATACACTTCATGACGAATCCACACCACAATCCTACCGCGATGCCAGTGAAGGTACCCTCATAGAGTCTTTTAGCACCTCACATTCAGAGTCAGAAAGGCAAATATTAGATGAAATACAAGCTTTTCCAAAAATAATACTAATGGTAGAGGGGATGGATTCAGTGTTTCTGGCATTTTTATTAGCATTTGAAGTGAAAGATTTCCCTATGGAATACACATACTTGCTTAGTTTTGGTGTACTCCTCTGCTCTCATGTCGCCTTGCACCCCCTCCCTTCACCCTTCCACCCCAGTATTCATTTTTCAATGTTCCTATCTCACATCATCTATTTTCTCCCATCCTCTCCCATGAAGCCTCTCTTTTCCTGTCTCATGAGCCTCTTTCTAGCTTTCTGATCAGTATACACATTTCCCTCCCCTAGAGACACACACTTATCAAAACTAGGATTCTTACATAAAGAAGAGTTTACAGTATTTGTCTTTCTGAGTCTGGGTTATCTTGCTGACTGTGTTTCCAGTTCTGTCATTTCTCTGTTTTATTGCTCCTTGCAGAAGAATCAAATTCTATTGTGTATAGCTACAATATTATTATCTATTTATCTCTTCCCATACATCTCAACTTCTTCTAGTTCCTTACTACTGTGAAGAGAGCAGTGGTGGACATGGATACATGAGTTCCTGTGTTAGGATATAGAGTCTAGGGCAGATGCCAAGGGGTGATGCAGACACGACATGTGGTCCTTCTGTTTTCAGTTGTGTGAGGAGTAGCCACTCTGATTTCCACAGTGCCTGTATCACCAACAACGAACAAAGTTAGCTCTTTCCCCATGCCCTCATCTGTATTCGTCGTCATTTGTTTCTTGATGACAGTCATTCTGGTAATAGTGGGTTGGAATCTCGAAAGAAATCCATTGCACTCTCTGTTGGATAAGTGTATTGGGGGTGGGGGATGAGACTAACATCTGCTCCAGTTATTGTCCCATTTATAGACTAACAGGAGCTTTTTGGTTTGTCTTTTGTTATTGTTATTATTTTTGTTTGGCTTGGTTGCTCTTTCATTTTTTTGTTATTGTTGGTACTGGTTTTTCTTCTTGTTGTAGGTGGTGGTTTTCTGCTCTTTGTTGGTTGTTTGGTTGGTTGGTTGGTTGGTTGCCTGCTTGCTTGGTTGATTACTTGGTTGGTTGATGTTAATTTTTGCTTTTCCTTACTGTCTCAGCCTTAGGGAACATCAGGTCCAAAGAGCTTAAGCCTACCATTAAGCATGACAGTTGAGAGGGTTAGACGGGTACAGGTTGAAACTGGTGCTGGATCAAGCCTCAACACTTGAACATTCGTATTTGAACCTTGAGGCAAGCAATACGTGAGTGAACAGGGATGGAGCCTCTGACTTGAGGTTTTCCTTGGGTACCAACTGGCCACTGATCCACCCTATGTGATGTTGGTGCAGCTACAGTGTGTGTCCTTCCTAACAGAACAAAACTAAAAGCTGACTGGGGTCTTTTTTGTTTAATCAAAAATACAGCATTATCTGGCTTTTGAAGACCAAACCAAATGTACAGATAGATTGCTATCTAATCAAGCTTTCTAAGAACATGCTGGAGGCTGCATATTAAATGAGAGATTTTACACTTTGCAGCCTCTAAAAAAAGTTTGCATTGTTTTTTGTCCATAGTTGACACTTTTTAAAAAATGTAAAGTTAATAATATGTAAGCTGAGAAAAAAGCAAATGGTTAGCTTACAAATTAGAGGATTTCTGCACGGCTGCTTCATATATCTTGTATTGTAGTAACCTGCCCCTATCTCTTCCTCTCCCTTATTCTGCCTCCATCTTCCTTCACTTCGCTAATGCCAGTCTTCACCCCCTGCTCATTCATTCATTCCTTCTGTCCTATCTTACTATGTGTTACTCGGGTTGCAAGACAGTATACTTCTATATAGTCTTTTCATACACTGTTCATTCCGGCTGTGTGGATTCCCACACTCCTGTTTTCCCATGTCCCCTTCCCACTCTCTGTTCCAAACTTCCTGCCTCCCATCTCCACCTGCGATTTCATCTTATTTATATGCTACCTTTTTTTGTACCTTATGGAATTCCCTCCACCAATGACTCGTTCTAGTTTCCTGGCTTTCCCATGTAATCCATGTTAAACACATAAAATACTTGAAGCTGAGATCTATATATGACAGAGAACATGTGGTGTTTTTATTTCTGTGTGACCTCACAGAGTATAATGTTTTCTAGTTCTATCTGTTTACCTACCAATTTCATGACCATATTTATTTTTATAGCTGAATATTATATATATATATATATATATATATATATATATATATATATATATATATAAAACTTTTGTCAAAAGTAGTTGAGTGGAGATAGCATGCATGGGCAGACAATGCTGCTCCCAGATGACATGTGTTGTTAAATAAAACATCTGTAGGGATTCTCTGCCCTCAACACTTATACAATGGTACTTGTACACACACACACAATTAATTAACATGCAAATGTAATAAAATAAAAAGGTGATATTTTTTAATACATTAGTTTCTGAAAATGTAGTATTTATCACCATGTTCTCCATTTTTGCCTTTATATATAGTTAATAATTTTGTGATTATGAATATAGACATTTTGTAGGAAAAAATGAAAGATTTTGATTTTCAGAAATAATTGAAATAACTGGAAAATATTGCTATTTGGGACAAATATTTGACATGACTGACCATGGTATCTGAATCTTTTTCCCATGACATTAAATAATTCATAATGTTGAAAGATACTAAGTACACTTTACCTAATAACTCTGCTTTTCAACGGCTATATAATCTATTCATTGACATTCTCCAAATTAAGGGCTTCAAGTATTCATTAAGTACGGTTATTAATTCAAGCCTAAAATAACATTTGCATCACTTCCCTTCAAACTTTTGAATATGTTTTATTAACAGATATTCTGATATTGCAAAAAGTCCTAAGTCTCCTTTTTTAACTTATCAATATATATTACATCATTTGCAATGTGGCGTAGATAAAGCAACATGGAGCATAAATTACTTTGTGATTTCATACAGCCCAGGCTAGTCTCAAACTTCCTATGTAGCTATGACTTCTTTGAAATACTGATTTTCCTGTCTCAACTGCTAAAGTTCTAACATTGTAAATAAATACCACTATGCTCAGCTTATGGAGGATAAATTCTAGCACACACTATTTGCTTTCTTTAGATTATGTAAAAATGATTTTGAAACCTTTCAAACAATACCGAAAAAAAATTAAACGTGTCTTAAGTCCCATATATTATATATAAAGATCCAGCAATCAATATAGTGGGTAGATTATATAAAAACTTGATGAATAAAATGTTTCATAAGCTTTCATTTGAAAATGTTTATAAATATCATAGAATCCCAATATTGAGATATGGTAGTAGTAGATTATTTTCTAAAGAAGGATCATAGTAAAACTATTAGTGATTAACTTGAAAATGCCAAGTTGTTAAGATTTACTCAGGCTTCATCTGTCCTGGACATAGAGCTCCAGAAGGAACCAACAAAAGAAACCAGAGTGAAGCAAAAATCTACAGTCTCCAACTAAAGGGACTAGGATAAGATCAGTATGTTATGTGAGAAAGTGACAAGAGCAGTGTCCTGACAATACCAGCATCACAAAAATTAACTGTAACTTACCACTACTCTCACACCAAAAAGAATAACCAGGGACCAGCCCTTTTATTCATACTGTCTGGCTAGAGGAACCTAATAAAACCATCACCAGTGGCCAAACTTACAGCACTATCTGACAGTAACAGAAATGAGTCACCACCATGATTTCAATGGAATCTTGGTAACAAGCCATGGCATTTACAGTAACAACAGTTATATGGCTACCTGCAAGGCAGTCAGCAGAGGTCACATGGGGTAAACAAATTCTCATCAAGCAGAAATGATGATCTATTCTCCTGGTGTCTATGGAATGAGAAAGGTTATAAAATCCATCATGGATACAAAATCAATTCCATTACTGTATATTATAAATGAACATACAGACACAGAAGGCAAATCATACCATTTATAATCATTTTTTAAAAGAGAATGGAAATCCCTAGGTATAAGTTCAACAAACATGCACAAGATGTGTATTCTGAAAAGGACACAATATCAATTAAAGAAACTGAAGAGAAGAAAATTAGAGACCTACAGTATGACCTCCAACCACAAAGTTGGACACAGTAAAAACATCAGATTCTCTACAAGTGAACACAGGAGTTTTATTCTATCAAAATGCCTTCATAAATTTTTGTGGGTACAGAAAAAAATCATTCCATAATAAAATGAGACAGATTATCCATGATAACTAAAACAATTTTTGAAAAGGAAAAATAAAATGATAAACAAATAATAAATCAGATTTCAAGACTCATTATATAGCTACAGTAAGAAAGGCCATGTGATATTGTTAGAGGGACTCATACAGAGATCAACAGAATAGACAAACCAGAATTATCTTCACCTGGTTTTGGGTAAAAAATCAAACTCACTCAAGGGAGGAAAAATGATTTTTTAACAAGAAAAATTGCCTCCACTCTTGAAAAGTATCAAAATTTATGTAGTTTATGATTTTTCAAGAAGTTCATCAGTCAGGTCTGTGTATTCTAAGTCATGTCTGTGGTTTCACCATCTCTTGTGATGCTTTTGCTGTCTGTAGGCTCTGTAGTGGTGTTTCCCTGTTTTACTTAGACTCCGTGGTCATCTGTGACTTTTCTTTCCAAGGCTTGTCAAGTTTGTTGATTTTCTGATGTTTTCCACAGCCTATCATTTTTAATCAATTATTTGGCTATTGTGTTTCCTTTCTGACAATGAAAGTTTTTATTTCTCAAAAAAGTCAACTACATAGTACAACCAGCATAAAATCCTGCAATAGACTTGCACAATCAGACAGAACATTTCAATAAAAATTGTGCTTACAGCAACATTTTCACTTATTTTTCTTGTTTCTGTGTGGGACATTTGTATATTTCCGATTCAACTCCTTCATCAGATTTTTTTTGCATTGGTTTATAATTTCATTCCTTAAAAGTCTCTTTCACTGAGTTTGATGCCAGCCTGGTCTCAGAGTGAGTTCCAGGACAGTCAGGGCTACACAGAGAAACCCTGTCTCAAAAAACCAAAAAGAAAAAGAAAAAGAAAAAGTCTCTTTCACAGAATAAAGTGGATAATTTATTTTAATGACAGTTGATTTGTTTCATGGATTATGCTTTGAAATTGCTTCTGAAAACTCAACCAGATTTTATTCTATCTTATCACCTAGTTTTACGTTTTCTCAGATTGCTTTTCAGTCCACAAGGCGTCTGGACTTAATCACTGCAAACAGTACCTAATTCATGGACATTTCTTTTCCCACACACAGACCCGATTGTTTTAGGACTATTTATTAAAAAATCTTTTAGTCATTGCATTGGTACACTTATTGAACCCAATGACTCCTTGTATCTCCATTCAATCCTATTGGTCTACCTGCCATTTCTTTTAGCAATGTCATCCCATACTGTTTATTATGCCTTTTTTGTTGTGCTTGAATGTTAAAAGTTGGTGATCCCACTCTCTCTCTCTCTCTCTCTCTCTCTCTCTCTCTCTCTCTCTCTCTCTCTCTCTTTAGGTATTATGAGGTTTAGTATTCATCTCTATGTGTTTTTTTAGAAAAAAGTTGATGGCATCCTCAATTATTTCCTGGGGTTCTGGTCAGAGTGGTATTGTCTATACAGATGAAATGAGGATATATCAGTCTCTAACATTGTTGAAGCTCTCTATTGTTGAACACAGACTGTTTTATATTCATTGAGATCTTCTTCAACTTCTTTCTCAGATATTTGTAACCTCACATGATTATAGTATACATTTTATTATTGAGCTATTGTTTTATGTATTTAATTTCAAGGAATATTAATATTATGATTTTTTTTAATTTTCATAAACTTGAAACAAGCAGGAGTTATCTGGAAATTCAGTTGAGAATAAACCTCCATCATATTGCCTATGGGTGAATTCACTTCTAGTCCAAACCTTTGAGGTAGGAAAACACACACCTTTGATTCAGAACTTTGAAGTAGGAAGTCACACTTTTAATCGGGGCCATACCTTCTGCTGGAATCCTACATAAGGACATAGCAGCGGGAAGCTTTTGCTCTTGGCCTGCTTGCTCTCATCTTGCCAGCAACTACATTGTTTCACAGACATTAGGACCTACTTTTCTGGAGTTCTAGCATCTACTAGAGACCAACTAAGACATTCATATATGTAGACTGAACAACTTCTGGATTTTGGACTTTCCATATAAAGCCTGTCATTGTTGGATTACTCAACGTATACATATACACGCACACACAGGATTTATTGATATATATATATATGTGTATATATATATATATACACACACACATATATATATATATATATATATATATATATATATATATATATAGAGAGAGAGAGATTCATTCTTTAAGTTCTGCTACTCTAGAGAACACTGACTAATATACAAATGGCAGGGGAGGCATGATGTGGCTTCAGGAGTGAGCTGGTGGCTGATCAACTTTCCATACTCACATAGGAAACAAAGGGAAAGAACAGGTAAGCCTACACTATATATTGTCAAACCCCGGAACATATTTCATCCAGCAAAACTGTGCCTCCTGATAGTTCCATAGCCTCACAGGACACCATCAACAGGAGGGGTGGGGGGAAGTGTTCAAATGCATGAGCCTGCAGAGACCATTTCTCATTTAAGCTCCTGCAATGTTTTTTTTTAAATTGCCAGCTTTTCCAGAGGAGACACAACATTAAAATTACAGCCCACTTCAGTCCTCTCTCTGGAACATATCCCCTGATGTTCTGGGAGTCTCAGAAGTTCTTCAGTACTTTTAAGTGAGAAAATTCCTGGCTACCTTTTGCTAGAAACACAATATGCTATTGCAGTCTCCTGCCCAAAATCAGTATTCAGTCACTTGGTAGCTCTGTTCAGTAAACAATACTATTGGCATTATAAATCCCCAGCAAAGGGAAGCTTAGTATTTGTCCAGTTTTTAAAAATATAAATAATGTTCCATGTCTGAATTTCAAACCTATATTTATGCCTGCAAGAGCCTGGCTCTTGGCCAAACTAACTGACTCTTGGAAGGGTAGATAAAGAAACACAAAGAAACATTACTAGGTGGGTAATAGGGAGATGTATGAAAACCGGAATTAAGGTTGTGGTGGTTTGAATATACTTGGCCCAGGGTGTGGCACAATTAGGAGGTGTGGCCTTGTTGGAATAGCTGTGGCCTTATTGAAGGAATAACTGTGCAACTATGGTGGTGGACTTTGAGAGCTCCTCCTAGCTGCTAGGAATACAGTCTTCTTTTTGCCTTAAAAACAGATGTAGAACTCTCAGCTCCTTCTTTGGCACTGTGTCTGCCTGGATGCTGCCATGCTCCTGCCTTGATGATAATGGACTGAATTTCTGAATCTGTAAGCTAGTCCCAATGAAATGTTGTCTTCTTAAGAGTTGCCTTGGTCATGGTGTCTCTTCATTGCAATGGAAACCCTAACTAAGACAGAAGTAAACACCTGATAAGCATTCAGTGTACATTGTAACATTTAATCCAATTAACCAATCCTTTTAAGCTGATCTGTGCAGCACTGTTAAACTCACCTTACAGATGAGAAAATTGATGCTCCAAGAGGCAAGTTAAATGTTAAATGTAGTACTTATTTGAGTAACATCCTTTGGAAAAAGTACAGGTTTCAGTACGTATAAATTTTATTTGATATAAAAACCTGCCGATATACTTTTTGAAGGACTGTATGTTTTTACATACATATACTTGGTTAGCAAAAATTTTAAACACAAATTTTTACACAGCAGCTTAAAGTGCCACTTGGATGACAGCAGTTCTTGTAACTATGTTTTATACAATATGCGTGTTGATAAGAGTATACTTAACTGAGATGATGGTTCTTCCGGGCCTCGCAGTATGCTTCGTGCCTTCAATATTGAATGCATTTGCTAGAATACATCCACTGCACCACAGTGTTTATAAGGGGCAGACTATGAGTTAGGCAACATTGAAAGCATATCCACCAATCATAAAACTTTTATTTTCTATATTTTCCATTTCTTATATTAAAAAAAAATTTCAAGGTAGCCTTGATATTCACTGAATGATTGCCTTCATTTTAATTATGTTCTTCTAATAAATGGTATAAGCATATGCAAGACCCAGCAATGCAAAAACATAAGGAAATAAATTTAGAGAAAATATCTTAGTCCCTCCCCTCTCCTGACAATTTAATCCAGCAGGTAAAACTATATTCTTCTTCTGTGCCATTGAAAACATTCATGAGCATTTTGTGAGTTCCTAATATATGATAGGAAGGTCATTAAGTATTCATAATAAAAAGGACCCTTGAAAGTAAGACACTTGCACTGTAATTGAATAGTCAGTTAAAATTACCTATACATAATTTAATATACAGTAAGCTATGTAGGCATAAAGATATTAAATTTGTGTTATTTTAAGCCACTATATATAAAACAACAGATCAAATAAATTAAAGATAGAATGTATTAGTGTCCTATTACAACTAGAACGAATTGCTATAAATTTAGTGCCTTAAAATAAAACAAATTTATTATCTACAGTTTTTGAGATCAAAGCCTGGGCTATATTTCACTGAACTAAAATTGAATCAGAAGTGCTTCAATTCACTCTCACAACTTTAAGGAGATAGTGTTACTCATTTCTTGAATACTGCAATGATCTCCTGAGATAATCAAGTTGCCATAGATGAAGGTTTGTTTTGGCCCATGGTTTCAGTTATTTTGGCCCATGACCATTTGATCCTGTTGCTCTGAGCCTGTGGTAGCACAGTGTATCATGTCAGGAATGCATGACAGAAGAGAGCTATTCACTTCATGGTTGTTAGAAAATAAAGAGAAGGAGAGAAAATCAAGGGCCAAGGTTCCAAATCCCTTTCAAGACAAACTCCCAATGACCTGGGATCCTTCCGACAGGTTCAATATCCTGAAGGTTCTAACATTTTGCAATAGCCCCACAGACTGGGAACTGAACTTTTCCATCATTGGCCTTTGGGAATATTATGATCCAAGCTCCAAACTACAGCAGGAAAAACTTGCTTTCTTAAGTTTTATGGCTTGTGGAAATGCCTGGACTTCTCAGCTACTAGATCCTTCCTGGATTTGCCATCAGCAACATAACTTCTTCAAAACCTTTCCTGCCTCTATGCCTGCTTTTGTCATCTCTTCTTCTTTCTTCACTTCCACATGTGTCCCACCTCACCTTACCCCCACCCCACACCCATACCCACCCCTACTTATAAGAACCTTATATTATATTAGGTTGACTGAGCCCTCTAGAATAAAACAACATAATCCCTTATTAAAACAAACAAACAAACAAAAATATCTTGATTCAGTCTCATCTGAAATTGTCTATTGCCACGTAAAGCAAAACCTTTACCATTTATAGATGGGGGTTGAGGAACATTATGTTACATATCCATAGAGGCAGAACACAGAGATCTTTTGCTGGAATGATAAGAGCCTCAGTAAAATGACTGACCCTTCCTGTGAACCACCACGACTAATCTCTCCACTCAAAAGCGTGCAGTCTTAATGTACAGTGATGAGAAACTGTTATTTTATGATCTTTTCATTAAAAGCTTGATTGAAAAAAAATATAGGTAAAACAAACAAAAAGTAATAAGTTCAGAATTCCACTAAAATACAGGCTGCAGAAAGAACTGAGAAAAGAAATCCTCTCTCCAGGAGGAAAATCAAAAACAAAAACTGAAACTGACTGAGAGAGTGAAATTCAGATTGAAAACTATACCCCCACCATACCCTCCCAGGCTCAGCAAGGTGGTAGCCAAGGACCAGCAGCAGTAGAGACAGACAGGAACCTGATTGCTCTTGCAACTCCCTGAAATCCCCAGAGCATGGCCCACATGCTGTCAGAAGAGAGGCTCCCTGGAAAGACAGAGGAACTCAGAGAGTGGTGTTGCTTAATCTGACTCAAAGTACAGCCAGCATTGGTGCATGCAGGCAATTGGGGGGAGGGGGAGGGGTGTGGGAATTTACCCCGAGGGAAGCACAAGTGACTAACACGTCAACTCCCTAGGGTTGTCATTCTCTGGCTGGGAAGTTCAAAGGAAAAATCCTAGAGACATAAACAAACATAGGGTCCTTTTCATATCTCAGTACATTCCTGCAGATCTAAAAGTCTGGCTGAGACTTTGTGGGCTTAGGAAGACAGGAGAAAGGAGAAAAGAGTCACTCACCTCTAGCTTACCTTGAGGCCATGAGCAAACAAACCTGAAAGCAAATTTCTTTTTGAAGTTTCAACTTGTATCTTTACACACAGACCCACAGGGAAAAAAGAAAGAAGATATACAGACAAGACTTGTAGGGAAATCTTATACATAATCATTGCTTAGCCAGTAAATTCTATGGAGCCACATAAGCCCACAAGAAACAAGACTTAGAAACAAAACCCAGAAATTAAAGAAGGAAAAAAATGTTTTCAGAGAGCTTGGTGACCTTACAATCACTGTACAATCACTGAAATATTTGGAAAGCCAAATGTTGGGTGACGTCTCAGGTTCTTGTGTTTTAGACAAAGAACCTCTTTTTTTTTTTCTATCACAGGAAAAAAGATTATCAGACAAAGGCCAGTCCATGGGAAGGTTCTGAGATGTGGAATATTTAAGTGTACTTAGCAGGAGCTAATTTGACAAGAAAGTCTTGTGTACAAAGTGAAAGAACTGAATTTAGGCCAAGCATCCATCATTCTCTGCTTCTTGGCTGGAAGAAACGTGACCAGCTGCTTCAGGCCCCTGCCTCCATCCATTCCTCCTTCCTGGACAAGGTGGATTCTTAAACTGTGAGCCAAGATAAAGTTTTCCTTACTGAAGTTACTTTGCTCAGAAGAAGAGAAATGATTAAGACAAATGGGTTCAAGAAGAGGTAAGTTAGCTTTGGGAATAAATAGAGTCATGGGGGCAAAGAGAAAGAGATGGACAGCACTGGTTTGAGATACTTGGGTAGCCAGGTGATGCATTTTCTTTGTTGTCGTCTGTGCTGTCCAAAGATATGATTCAATCCTTATGTCTAGAAATGCTTAGCAGCTCATGTGCCCCACACAGAAGGCTTGGATCCTCCCAGGGTCAGTCTAGTTCTCCTCTCCCTGGAATTTATCTAGAACACGATGTAAACTCAATGAAGACAGAAGTACTGTGAGTGTTCTTTATATTTGCATATCTGTTCACTACCACCCAGTTTTATATGTTTGAAGAATTACAGTGGTTAAAGGGAAGACATGAACTTTGGAGACATTCAGTTATATTCATTCCAAACAGGGAGGGAAAATGACATTTTAAGAAGTATTTTTCCACTTACATTTTTCTAAGCTATATCAGTAGCTGCTTATTTTCAAGAAACTTGAGGATGTAGGCCCCTTTTTACATTTTTAAATCATATATGCGTTTATGTTATATTAATTCACATAATTTAAATTTGTGATCAAAGCACAATGAGTACCATACAGAATGCTCTCAGCTTCAGTTACAGAACACGAGACATCTACAGTTTGAACAGAAGGGTAGTTGCCTCCCATTACGGTTGCCTGGAGGAACACTGTACCAATGCTGGTGGGAGGCTCCTTACCACGTCCCTGCTTGCTCAGCAATAGTTCTGTGCCTTCGTTATCTGTTCTGGCTTTCCTTTTATAGAAGGAAGATGAATGTTACAGATCAGAGCATTGTGTCCAAAGATAACCATATCTACAACAGGGCAAGGTTGCTGTCGCTCCCTCCATATCCACAAATGGGGCAAGGTTGCTATCTTTCCACATCCTTTTCAAAAAAGAAACTCTTTCCCCGAGGTCCAGGTATCCAGAGCAGGATGATATCCCTGCTACAAGGAAGTCTAAAAAAAATCAGAGGTTCACTTCACTGACCTTGACTGTGAAAGACCTCCTTATTATTCAGAACAAAGATCACAGATGGATGGCACCACAGCCTGAATATTCTGTGCCAGACACTTAATGCATATCTGTGAGGAGTCAATGCCCTCAGACCATGGGAAAACTGAATTTCTGGGCATTTTGTCCCATTACTCAGCATCTAGATCCAATTTTTCCTATTCCTCAGCCTTCATATAAGACTTGGGGTTCTACAGCATTTTCATAAGGAACCCCAACTCCAGTGAAGTGCCCTGAATTCAGAGGTCATCCCTCTCTTTACTAGGATTTTCAACCAAATCTCACGTTTTAGGAGATGTTTTGCCAACTGAAATAAATAATCCAAGCTTAAACATAGAAAGAGAAAACCTTGACTTCCTTCCTAGGAACTTTTAACAAGAAAGGTAATTTCTTTCACTGAACGATTGTATAATTAGTTAAGTTTAGGGGGGAATTTCTAATGAGGAGCATTACAAAGCTAGATGTCAGCGATTCTATTTTCCCTTTCCAGTCAAATTATATGTTGCTAGTTTTCTCTGAGCAGGCAGGGAGGAGTACCACTCCCATCTACCTCAGTCCTTTCTGCTTGCTAACCTGCAGGAACACAGCTATACAGAAACATAACCATATGCCAGCGTGCAATGCCATGAATGACCCAGGGCAAACCAATGGTTTAGTTTTAAAGATGCTGCCATCCTCTGCAGTGTATATATTTTGTATTGATAAGTGTGTTAAAGTTTCAAACATGCCAGTGCATTATAGAGAAGGCATATTTCTCAATGACGGGATGCCTACCTCCACCAGATTCAATTGCTTTCTGAAATACTAGATTTTCACCATTTAAAATCCAGAGAAGCATAATGGTTATTTGTCTCAAGTATATACACGTATTATACAGAACCAAAATTTCCAATTCATACATACATATGTGCAGACACACAACACACGCACACACACTCACACACACACACACACACACACACACACACACACACACACGTACAGGTTGTCCTGGGCTGGAAAAATGACTCAGCAGTCAAGAGCACTTACTGTTCTTCCACAGGACATGAGTTCTGTTTCCAGCACCTACATCAGATGACCCATACTGCCTATTACTCTAGGTACCCCAATGTCATGCTGCCCTATTTAAACTTCTGTGGCCATCTATACTCGTATGCATAAAAAGATGTACACATACATTCCTCTCTCTCTCTCTCTCTCTCTCTCTCTCTCAGACACACACACACACACACACACACACACACACACACACACACAAGTAAAATAAATGTATTTTTGTGAAGGTCAATTTTCCATTATAGATTACCTCATCTAAAATACCTGTGACTAGAGTTATTTCAGGTTTGGAAGTTTCTTCTGTTTTAAAATATTTGCACCATTCGTTGGCTATGATTTCTTCAGAAAAAAAAATTCAAAAGGTTTGAATTTTAGAGCATTTAAGATTTTTGCATAAGGGGTGCTCAGCAGGTCTGTCATATCTGATTTTTCCTTCAGATAATGTCTTAGCACTTACAGCAATTAAAGACCCCAAACCTAAAGAACTGACACAGGAGCTCAGTAAAGAATTGTATCTCTTGCTTTACTGTGATCTTTCCCACACATGTCTTCTGCCAAAGAATGAAAATTAAATCTGTGTTGTTATGGTTTGAATATGATATGTCCGCAAGAGGCCCATATGTTTAAGCATTTGGTCTCCAGATGGTGGTGTTGTTTGGGGAGGCTGTGGAACTTTTAAGGGTAGACCTTGCTGGAGAAAGTAGCTTGATAGAGGGTTGGTCTTCTGCTTCCTGTCACATCTCCCTCATTCTGCATCCTGATGCCCCCATGTGCTAGCAAGCTCGTCCTGCCACTGCCACAGCTGGCTGCCCTCACCTCCAACCCACAGTGGACTTTATCATTTTAAACCAACACAACTCTTTCCACCTTTCTGCTGCTTCTTGTCTGATAATTGGTCACAGCCATGAGAAAAGTGTGTGCATGATTAATACTTCCTTATTGTGTTTTGTACTAAATGCAAATGTTTTAAAAAGTTCAAACTTGAAGACAGTACATATTAGAGTTGAAATTGTGTATTTCCCTTTCTTGATCGTACTGATTCTGTGTTGTGTTTTGACAAGTTTATCAACAAACTTTAAGTCTTGACAGGCTAGGAGCTAGATTTTATAGGTTGACCAGATGGCTAAGTGGGTGAAGGCACTTACTATTAAGACTTGTTAAGTTCAGTAAATATTTATTCAAATGGTGAAGGACACAAAGGATTCTGGGACATTTTTCTCTGGCCTCCACACTGATACTGTGCCTTGCACATGTATGCACGGACACACATACACACACACACACACATGAGCACACACACACACACACACACACACACACCACAATTAATTTTTTAAAAGAAACAATGATTTATGTAAATAGGACCTGTTTTAGTCAGGGTTTCTATTCCTGCACAAACATCATGACCAAGAAACAAGTTGGGGAGGAAAGCGTTTATTCAGCTTATTTCCACATTGCTGCTGATCACCAGAGAACTCAGGACTGGAACTCAAGCAGGTCAAGAAGCAGGAGCTGATGCAGAGGCCATGGAGGGATGTTTCTTACTGGCTTGCTTCCCCTAACTTGCTCAGAATGCTCTCTTATAGAACTCAAGACTTCCAGCCCAGGGATGGCACCACCCACAAAAGGCCCTACTCCCTTGATCACTAATTGAGAAAATGTCCCACAGCTGGATCTCATGGAGGCACTTCCCCAACTGAAACTCCCTTCTCTGTGATAACTCCAGCCTGTGTCAAGTTGACACACAAAATCAGCCAGTACAGGACCTAAGCACTCATGACAGACAAAATGCTTTGGACACACATGTTTTTGTTGCAGGCATCAGTATTTGAAGTAGAACAGGATGCTAGTGATACCTTTGTCAGCCTGACTAGAGTATTTGACCCTAGGTGTATCCCATGAGTGGTATCACTCTCTCTGGGGAGCTTTCCAACATTAACCTCCATGTTTTTATTTGTCGCCTCATCCAATAGCACTTATAGCTGAGCACATAATAAAAAGACCTTACCAAGAGAAGAGCTGATTATTTGTCCCATCGCAAATATGTGGATCTAGGAATGAATTTTTTTAAATCTCTTCACGTTTTGTGTTTAATTAACATCTTGAGTTTATATTCACCTGCCAAATCTTCATTATGATTCAATAAGGGCCACATATATTTGAGGGCTGCAAAGTATATACAGGTAGATAGAGAGAGAGAGAGAGAGAGAGAGAGAGAGAGAGAGAGAGAGAGAGAGATCTGTCTTAATTAGGGTTTTACTCCTGTAAACAGACATCATAACCAAGGCAACTCTTATAAGGACAATATTTAATTGGGGATGGCTTACAGGTTCACAGGTTCAGTCCATTATCATTCTGGCAGGAGCATGGCAGTATCCAGCCAGGCATGGTGCAAGAGGAGCTGAGAGTTCTACATCTTCATCTGAAGGCTGCTAGGAGAAGACTGGCTTCAAGGCAGCTAGGACAGTAGTCTTAAAGCCCACACCCACAGTAACACACCTATTCCAACAAGGCCACATCTCCTAATATTATTGCCAGTCCCTGAGACAAGCATATACACTCCTCACATTCCACTGCCTGGCACACATAGGGTTGTTCAAGCACATGAGTCTACGGGGACTATACTTAGCCATAGCATAATACAAAAGTACATTTAGTCCAACTTCCAAACACAGGCATTGTCAGGCCTATCACAACAAAACCCCACTCCTGGTACCAACTTCTGTCTTAGGGTTTTATTGCTGTGCACAGACACCATGACCAAGGCAACTCTTATAAGGACAACATTTAATTGGGACAGGCTTACAGGTTCAAAAGTTAAGTCCATTATTGTCAAGACTGGACCATGGCAGCATCCAGGCAGGAATGGTGCAATAGAAGCTGAGAGTTCTACATCTTCATCTGAAGGCAGTTAGGAGAAGATTGGCTTCCAAATAGCTAGGATAGTTTTAAAGCCCATGCCTACAGTGACACACCTACTCCAACAAGGTCACAGCTCCTAATAATGCCATTCCCTTACTCCCTGGGCAAAGAATACACTAACTATCACCATATATAACCTATGTACAATCATTTGTCTAAAATGGACAACATTAAAATGATCAGCTTCTCTTTCTTTAAAAAAAAGTCCCTTGCTACTATAATCTTAATTATAAATAATACATTAATCCCATGCACATGTAGTTTTAGTTCTTTGGATCCTCCAAACAACTTCCAATGAACTCAAAGAAACGAGATAGTGCTGCTTGAAAACTAAAACAGATTCGAAGAGAAAAGCTTCAGGAGAAAGGAAGGGATATTTCATGCACTTGCAGAGCACAGCTGATGAGCACGGCCTGATCAGGTGAGAGAGTGGGCAGAGGCTTTTTTCATACTTTTTCTGCGAAGCTAAATGGTCCTGGCAGTTGAGCCCACAGTTTGAGTGTGAAGTGCCCACATAACTGGGTCACCATCTGGAGGGCCTGTTGGCAGTCACTCCAGGGAGTTTCTCAGCCTTTGCTGCTAGACAATAAGAACTGCCATGCTCTGAGATCTTCCTGCTCATCAGGCACTATATTGAGCACTGTTTTTCACCGTTATGTTCTGTGCTTCTTCTCTGACCTAGGAATAGGTAAGAGAATGAGGCTTGGAAGACCAACAGAGGCTGAATTCCAGTTAGTGAATGAAGCTCAAGGTTCTTGTCTTTAGCCCTGTCATGAACCTTGGAGCCAAGGCCTGCTCCTCATCTTCTTCTGAGTCACCTGAGGATCAATCAGCAAGAATACAACCACAAGGTAGTAGTCAAATCAAGACATACAAGCAGACAGTGTACCATACGTGCCAGGGTGCTACTGCTAAGTGTGCTCCTTTGATTCTGAGGTGGGCTATAGAGCTGGACTGTGGAACACACTTCTAGGAGGACACATGAACTCTAACCTTGAAGGAAGACACCTCTAGTCCCATGTCGCTCCACTATCTCTACCCCAATACACTAATCTTAGATCTAATCCTTGCTCCAGTATGCCCCCAAGACCAACCTTTCAGGAGATGATGATTGTGCGACTTGTTTGCCTTCTGCTGTCAAATCTCTTGTTCCCCACCCACCCTGTCTACCTTTCTTCCCCTCCTGCATACAAAGGAACCAGACTTCTCTGAACTGTGTTTTGCCACTGAATGATCATTGATTATATAAGTGCAGTTTGGGGAATAAGACTTGGTAGTTAACGTCTGCTTTCTGCCACTGGCTTGGTGATTAAACTTTCAGCAGTTTAAAAAAGCCTTGGGGAAATGTGAGTGAATAACAGCATTTGGGCTGTGTGTGTGTGTGTGTGTGTGTGTGTGTACGTAGATATGGTAGATATGTAAAGACGTATGTATATCTCTGTGGTGTGTGTTATATATGTGTATTTGTGTGTGGTATTATATATGCACATGATGTGTTTGTTATATATGTATATATTTGTGTGGTTGTGGATTATATGTGTGTTTCTGTGTGCAGTGTTCGTATATATGAATACACATATGTATGTGTCATATGTGTTTGTGGTATGTATATGTGGGTATGTGCATGTTATGTGGCTATAGCTGTGTGTGTGTATGAGTTGTATGAGTGTATGTTACATATATGTGTGTGTGTATATATACCAAGGACCAGCCTCAGCTTGGAGAAGAGTTCTGTGAGAAAGGATGTGTGGGAACAGGGAAAAGAATGACTGGAGTCAAATTGTGAATCCAAGCTGATGACCTGTGTTTCGCTTGATGCAGCTTTTCCAGTCTGATGCTCTCTATGTTCTGCTTTCTCTTTGGAGTTTTCTCTGTCTATATTCTACTTTCTTGTTATTCTAAGAGAATGCCCTGCTTTTGTGTGTGTGTGTGTGTGTGTGTGTGTGTGTGTGTGTGTGTGTGTATGGTGTGTATGTTCTTCAATCCAAGCAGTTCTGTCTTTTTATCCTAAAATGTTCTCTAGATAGCTCATCTCCTGCAGAACACCGGTCCAGTCTTCTATTTTACATATCAATCCAGTCATTTACTCCAGGTTTTCCTTTGATTATCTCAAGAATCAGCACCCCATGATCCCAAACCTTTGATTCTTAGGAGACTGCAAGCATACATTTTTTTTTCTTAACATTGCAAAAGAATTCAGAGATGTGTCTGCCTTTGTTAAGCACAGATAACAAGCTAGTTTGGTGGAACCCTGCCCTGAAATTACCATTTCCACCACACCTGACCCTGGATTTGCTGTGTCCCAGATTGACCGTGAACACAGGAATCTACCTGCGTTTGTATTGTCCTATCTTTATGCTGGCTCATAGTGTAGCTACTTCTGTTCATTTAGATTCATGAAGCCCCTCATAATTACTATCGAATCTTTATATTTTTGCATAGTTGCAAAATTATATATTTTTGAACTTGTGTTTTAAGAGTTCTTTCCACAGCCTTGAGGGCTGTCCTGAAGGGCCCAGCATTTAACTATTTTGCTGAGATATAACCACACCCTCAACTCCTGCTGTTTCTAGAGGTCTTGGCAGCGTCATTAACATTAACTGGGAGGACATTTCTCAGAAGGAAAGAGTCCTCCTCTGCTAGTAACGGTGCCAGAAAATATGTACGTTATTACACAAGCAAGCCTTATGCCTATAGCAGCCATCAATACTCAGTGGCTCACACCAGGGCCCTGTCCCACGGGCAGGAACCATGTCACTCTGTCCCCACCAGGGCCATACTGGGCTCAGCATATATGTATGCATGTGGGTGCATGTTTCAAATGTTAAAATGTAGGGTTTTGTTAATAGAGATTAAGTTTTTATATTATTTTCTAGGTCAGGCCACTCCGTGTGACTACTATGACAACCTCACTGAAAACCAGGAACAACGTTCCTAAGGCAAAATAAACAGCTCTTCATGCTTTTCTGTCACACCTGGCTACACAATTCTTGTTGTACAGGAGAATGAGGCATCATTAAGAAACTAAGCTTTCTGTGAGATACATACAGCTTTCGATATCAGTGTGTTATTGTTTGGATTTAGAATGTCGCCCAGAGAGCAGTGTGTTTGAGCACCTGCGGTTCGGCTGAGGCTGCTCTTTGCAGAAGTTGTGGGGATGCGCAGAGGAGATGGATCATTGGAGGTGGGCCTTCGAGGGTATAGCCCAACCTTGCTTCCCATCCTTTTCACTCTGCTTCTGGCCTAATGCAGAGATAAAAGCCCCAGCTTCCCACTGCTGCTGCCGTGAGCAGACTGAGTTCCCTGAAACACGAAGCGGAGGAAATCCTTCCTTCCGTTGCTCTGGCAGGTACTCTGTCACAACCAAAGGAAGCTAACATGGTGCGACCATTCGCTAAGGAGACCATGGTCTCTGATCGTCAGTCACTGGGGTCTCTGAAGAAGCTCAACGGGGCTGGTTACCCGTGGCTAGCATGTAACTGTCATGACTTATGTCCCACTTAGGAGACATTTCACCCTCCTCTGAAATGAGGAAACCTTCGGGGGGAAAGCATAGTGCTATATAGCACAGTGTTGACAGGGATAGAAGCGGTAAGGACGGGAACTGAAATCTATGTACAGCTTCAGGCATTTGAAAGACCTCAGTGTGTTGGAGAGAAATTCAAGCCTTAATTCACAGGATTAGATATTATGACTCTCAGGCTATAACCCATACACTGTGGCTGACAAAATACAGCCAGGACTTCACCCCCTTGGTTTTCTTAACACAAATCTACCACCAAAAACATTTTTTTTTTTTTACAAATAGATCAAGGTAGAAAACAAGACACAGGCAGAAAACATCCTCATTCTCTTATCTTAAATTTCCTTATACTGTAACATTTTATTTATTGTTTCTCATACAATGTCTTTTGATCATATTCTTCCCCTTCCTGGCTACTTCCTATCTCTTTCTCTCTCTCTCTCTCTCTCTCTCTCTCTCTCTCTCTCTCTCTCTCTGTGTGTGTGTGTCTGTGTGTCTGTGTGTGTGTGTGTGTGTGTGTGTGTGTGTGTGTGTAAGCAATAAGCTATCTCCTTATTCTTCTATTCAATATCTTCCTTTTCCTGCTCCATACTGCTATGAGAAACAAAGCTTTTAACTTGATCTCTTGTGCCCGCATCTCTGGCTTTGCTTACCTGAAGACAAACACCAGAAATAGTAGATAAGGCATGATCATGAGAGTCACGAATCAGAGCACTGTTCTGGGACCCCCCACCCCCCAGCTGGAAACTCTCCCAACTCAGTATGAACAAGAGTTTGACGTGGTAGCTATGCCTATGGAGGGACAGCCTCACTTGTCTAATTGACATAAGGGACTTGTTCTCCACCCCACCTCTGCACCCTCCTCTAAATCTTCCTCATGTTCTTTATATGTAGTAATCCTTTAACAGCACACACATCTTCTTAGTATTATTCCTTCCATATAATAAAAACTGTTTAACACAGTATGTAGATAATGTCACTCTCTTTCCATGTGTCAGGCAGCTTGCCAAGGTAAACACACACTCTGCCCTGTAGATGAAGAAGTAGAGACTATTATAGTGACATTATCTTTTAACTAATATTATTTTTAACTGAATAATTTTCACACTTGGCACAGTATTTTCAAAACATCTCTTATTCAGATGTTCAAACTGAAGAAGTTTCTCTGTTTAGTATCAGTTTAAGACTTTTTATCAGTAAAAAGTTTTACCCAAATTCCCACTTTCCTACACTAGAAGAATCCACAGTTCTCATTAACAGTGTGGTGTGAATAAGGTATGCCTATCCAGGCTCACAGAAACATGGAGCAGTGGTATACTTGTTCCATCAGCACTCTGTGGGGAAATGCTATCCCTGAACATGTGCTGGATTGAGAGTCAATACAAACTCAAGAATAACTCAAGAACTAATTTGTATTTATATACTTAGGTAAACCTGTCAAGACATTTAGCATTCGAGTCTCATTTTAACTCTAAGACATATTGTAGCCTTGCCCACCATCATAAGGACCCATAGAGAGTTAGAGCTAAGAGACCCTTTCACAGTAAAGTGCTGTACGAAAATAAATTACCATGGCTCTCTTTGAGTTGCCCTGAGGGGGGTGTTCTTTCTTTCTTTCTTTCTTTCTTTCTTTCTTTCTTTCTTTCTTTCTTCCTTCCTTCCTTCCTTCCTTCCTTCCTTCCTTTCTTTTTTTTTTTTTTTGTTTTTTTGTTTTTTTGGGTTTTTTTCAAGACAGGATTTCTCTGTATAGCCCTGGCTGTCCTGGAACTCAGTCTGTAAACCAGGCTGGCCTCGAACTCAGAAATCCGCCTGCCTCTGCCTCCCAAGTGCTGGGATTAAAAGTGTGCACCACCACTGCCAGTCTCATATTTCTTGATTTATTATTTTGCCTGGAGAAATCTGTTGGTTTACTATTCAAAGAGATATGATGTCTTTGAGAATTATAAGCAGTTTGGTTAATGTAAAGATCATCAAAAACACAGCTTCAGGAGTTCAGGAGTGCCACCCCATTCGATTATAATGATGACCCACTAGTCCTTAGGACAATAGGCCATCTGCATAATATTTTCTGTGGTAGTTACACACACACACACACACACACACACACACACACACAAAACACACACACATTCATTAGCATTAGGGGCCCACTCAGGCATGAATCCTGAGACATATTTTTACTATCAAAATCTTAAATATCAACTGAATGACCTAGTTCAATTTTTGTCAACTTGACATGAGCTACAGTTATCCAGGAAGAGATCTTCAATTGAGAAAATGCCTCCAGCAGATTGTCTGCATTCCTGATTAATGATTGATGTGCTTGGGCCCAGCCTACAGTGGGCTGTACTAGCCTGGCGGCAGGTGGTCCTGGGTTATCTTAAAAGCAGGCCAAGCAGGCTATGGGAAGCAAGATGGAAGCAGCTTCCATTTGAGTGTTTATGTCAGTTCCTGACTCTAGGTCCTGCTTTGAGTTCTTGCCATGACCTCTCCTCATGATGGATTGTAATGTGTAAGAAGAGATAAGCCCATTCCTCTCCCAAGTTGCTTTGGTCAAGGCGTTTATAACAGCAATGGAGCAAACAGAGATTCAGAATTAGATGGCCATTTTGGAATGCATGCTCCACTTCCACTTGAAGCCCATGAATCTCATTCCATATGCATGTCTCTTTAGCTTTCCTACACTGAGCATGGACACACTGCATCTGGTGTGAAGTGCACACTTGTTTACAAAGCCAACACAGAACTCTGATGTTTCTGTGAACCTGAAACCTGCCTCTCTCCACTCCTCAGTGTGAGTTAGCTTTCAGGAGACAGTTCACCATTGCTATTGACAGCATGCATTGCAATGAGACATCCTGACTGCCCTGTGATCATAGGACTGTATAAAAAATATATAAATATATGTGAATCTCTGCCTGTGTGTACCAGTTTCTCCTCATCCATAGGTGCAGAGTAATATCTGCCTCAGACGATTAAGTGAGATGGTACAATACTAAGATCCTGAAGTCACTTTAGCATGCACTAGCAGCTCATGAGAATGAGAATTCAGTTCTTGTCCACATCATGTTCATTTACAGAATCATACAGAAGGCTATGGATCCCTACTCATTTTTTCTGAAATAGCCTTCTGCCAGCCTTCTAGCAGCACCAATTTCACAGACATCCTTTTTATATTCTAAATTGGGGCGGGGACAGGACTTCCACATGATCCAAGTTAGTTTATGCCATTAACACACTTATACTCTAAATGATGGGCCATCAAATCTCACACTCTGGAGACTAGGTAGATCATTAAAAAGTTTCCGCTCCCTCTGTACATGGGTGATCATAGCAGATACTACCATCCAGATACAGTGGCCTTCCCACAATGAACAAGGATGGGAATATAGTGGCGTACCTTTGCAAGCAATTTCTGCATTTATTAGAAAAGAATGATCAGAAGTCAAATTGTATAAGTTAGAATTTTGGCTCCTTCATAGACTTGGTGTTTAAACCTTGGCTACATTTTGAAATCCCAGTAAAATGGAAACGGTAATGCTATTTATCTGAAATTGCTGTGGGTTTTCAACTAGATAATGAAATAATGTGTGTCACAGAAAGCTTTGAGTTTTAATATCAATTTTATTATTAGTTATAACCTTATTAATATGAATTTATTTGTGGCATAGAAATTTGCTAGGGTTCTGCTATTTTATATAAAAAGATGATAATAGCCCATTGTATTTCCTATACAAACTGTAGCATAACCCTCATTAAAGTCCAAGACATTGTCATATTTTATGCAATGGCTCCAAAACATCAGCTGGTAAGTAAACATAAAATACATGTCATGACAGAGGTTTCTTTCATTGTTATAGTTATGTTTGGTTTTGTATGTGTGTGTGTGGAAGCATGTACATGTTCATGTACATGCAGCTCATGTTCATATACATGCATGTACGTGTGTGTGTGTATGTGTGTGTGTAACATGAGTGCATATGTGTTTATCTGCCCATAGAAGCAGGATCCATTCTTCAGGTGCCACCCACTTTATTGTGTGATTTTGTTTTGACCAAGGGAGATTGCCTAGAATTCACCAAGTAGGTGAGGCTGGCTGACCAATGATCCTCAGGGATCCACCTGTCACCATATCCCAAGTGCTGGAATTATAAATATGTGCCAATCATGCATAGCTTTTATTGAGTGGTGTGGGATCAAACTCCAGTCCTCCTATTTGCTAGGCAAATGCTTCACAAACTGAGCCACCTCTGAAGCCCAGTTTTATTTATTTACTAAAGGATTAAATCACAGCTATAGACAAGCTATGGAATTCTGAACTGATTGCCGATGTTGTTATTTTTGTTTTTGTTGTGGGTATCAACTACTGTACAGATGAACATCACTGCACAATCTGTGTTGTTGTGATTCCTATTACTATGACAAAATAAACAAGATAAGCCATTTATTAGGAATACTATAGCTCTTGACTTCAGAGACTGCAATCCATGTTCAATGAGCTCATTGCTTTATCATCTATCACTAGGTCACAACACCATGGCTGGGATTGAATGGCAGGGGCTATTTATATCATAGCAGATAAAAAGAAGAGACTGAAGCCCTAAAGCCCCTAATGACATAATCACCTCAAATTAGGCCATCCCCTTCTAAAATTTCTCCAACTTCCTAATAGCAACATCCCAGGGACCAAGGCTTCACCAGACATGGATCTTTGGGACACACCCCAGATCCAAGCTGTTGGGCTGTGTGTCTATATGAGCTAGACAAGACCTCATACTGACAACTCTACATTCAACTGCTTACTGTAAGAGTCTGTCTGGTCTTCTCTGTGTTATACTTAACTTCCTACGTGCTTAGCAGAGACATGGTGCTACTTAGACAGTGTCGTCAGGGTGGCTGCCTGTCCCCTAAAGTGTAGTCTTTAGGTTCTCACAACCCCCCCCAAAAAATCAGGGTTAGGGTTAGGGTTAGGGTTAGGGTTAGGGTTAGGGTTAGGGTTAGGGTTAGGGTTAGGGTTA
>JADRCD010230269.1:68116-81904 GCA_019843815.1 Montemys delectorum
GGTTAGGGTTAGGGTTAGGGTTAGGGTTAGGGTTAGGGTTAGGGTTATGCATTTTAGTGTGGCAGACACTCTTGGCTTCTGGACACACCTTTCCCCTCACCTTCGTCAGCGAACTGTCCTATCTATTTGTAATACAATTAGATCATTTTGTCAAATTTCACATTCCAGCCTCAGATCAGCTGACCTTTCATCTACATTTTTCAGTCTTGCGTACATCATGGAGGAAGGTTGGCACTGTAAGTTCCACAAATCAGTGTCGTAAGTGCTCACATCAAGCCCCCGTTCGGGCAGCATTTGAAGAAGTTTCTAAGTAACAGATCCAGCACACCGCATCTGAGCTCGGCACCTCCACCCCCCAAGCGCTCATTTGGTTTTATTGTGATTTTTTTTTAATTATTTTTTTTCTATTATTAATTTTGCCTTTTCCACAAAGTCACTCAATTAGAATCACACAGTGGATAACGCTTTTCAGGCAGGTTCTGGACATAAAGAGATAAGCAGTTCAGTTTCCTCTGTATATTTTCTCTGTCATTTAGATCATTCCTTTTAATCACTAAATACTGATATCCCACCATGTAGCTAGGCCCCAGTTTGTTTATTCAGTCACCTACTGTTTATTACTCACTTGCTTCAGTTCTGCAGATTATGAATGAAGCTGCCATAAACATTCATGTGCAGGTTTCAGTGCGTGTGTAAGTTTTTCAAATCAGCTATGTAAATACCAAGGAGAGTGATTATCAAATCCAGCAGAGAGGCTGCGTTTGTATTTCTAACAAAGTGACACACTGAACTTAAAAGTGACTCTATCATTTGGATCCTCAGTGTCGATAAATAAGAATTCCTATTTCCCCCAACCTTTACTATCAATTAGTATCGCCATTACTTTCTTGAATTTTATACTTTTTAATAGACTTATACTGCTATCTCACATTTTATTTTGCAATCTTCTTTTGACAAATTATCTTTCCATACAATTATTTGTCATTAGTATCGTCTTTCAATCCTTCCATAATTTGTTTGATATTTATTTCTTTCATTATCAAGTCCTAAGAGTTATTTGGATATTTTGAATCTAAATTTTATTGAGAATACACTTAACAATTGTTTTCTATTTGTTTCTGATTGTTCTTCTCATTTTGTTAATGATGCCTTTTACAATGTAGGATGTTTAAGTTTGATAAATTCCAACTTGTCAGATTTATTATTTCATGAATCCTGGTTTGGATGCTCGTCTGAAACTCATTACCAAGCCAAGATTGCCTACATTTGGCCCTCATTTTGATGGAAGCAGACTTCTTTACTGTACATTTACTTCTACTATCTGGTTTGAGCCTGTTTTTTCTGAAAAAAAAAAAAGTGAAGTGTCTCCATTTTCTGAATATTTGTGGTTTTGTTTGTTTGTTTGTTTGTTTGTTTTTTTAACACACAGATATCCAACTGTCCCAACTATTGTTGAACGGCTATCTTTTCTGCAGAGTCTCACCTTTATGCCTTTATCAAACACCAGTTAGCTATATTTGCATAAGTCTGCCTAGGCGTTCTATTCTGTCCCACTAATCTCTCTCTCAGGGGTTTTCTAACACTATGCACTTTGCATTATTGCGCCTTTGTAGAATATCTTCAGAAGGAGTGAAATAACTCCTTCAGCCAGGTTCTACAATATCATCTTGATTATTCTTGAGCTTGGGACTTTTGTAGATATCTACAAAATAGAAAATGAGGGGTTTTTTTTATGAGATTTTATTGAATATGGAGACCTTGCTGGTAAAAAAAAAAAAAAAAAAAATTGTCATCTTTACAGTGTTAAGTATTCCATGGCGTAGACATCAAACATCTACACAATTATTTAGATCTCTATCAATCTATTCTATTTGAGCTTTGTAATTATCTGCATATATATATATATTTAATTCTTATATTTTATTAGATTTACACCTAAATATTCGATGCTTTGGATTTTATTGTAGAAATTTCTTTCTTTTTAATTTTAAGTTCTAGTTGTTAATTCAAGGTACTTCGGCAACAGGATGACTTTTGTATATTAGCTCTCATCATTCTGCAAACTTGATATGAATGTTAATTGACATCACACATTTTTTGTTTATTGGTTTTGTTTTGATTTTATAAGTGTAGTGGTATTTTGTCAGTGCAGAGCCAGTGATATCATCTAGAAATAAGGGAAGTTTGATTCTTTTGTTTATGTGTGTTATATATGTGTGTGCTTATATTTTATTTTATAAATTAATTACATATTTTTATGATCAAGAGATAAGTCACCTACTCAGATCCTTCTGAACACAAAATAAGCATTCAACCAGACCACAGGAGATAAAGGAGGTCCAATAAGTGGAAGCAGGATGCTCTGGACTGTTGGTAATCTTTCTTTTCCTCTCCCCTCAACAATGAGGAGCTTTTCCAGAAAGCCAGCCCAGTTTGGAATCAGTTGTTCAATGGTTCCTACTGCTGTAGGGGTTGGGTGTAGCAGGAGCTGAAAAAATTGCTAATAAATATAAAGACACATATAATTTATTACATATTACTTATAACATACACACACAAAAAGACACACACACACACACACACACACACACACACTCACACACATTTCCTTGAATTAGGCAGTATACTTGGTATGATGAGAAATATAAATGAGAAGCTGGACAATGTTGCTTCAATCCTGGCTTGAGGAAGAAACTCACTACATGATGTGGTAACATGATTTCCCTTCTTTGGTCAACTGATGTACTATTATTGATTTTCAGATAACTGATCTAAACTTCTATGCTTGGGATAAATTCACCTTGCCACTGTGTTTAACTTCTTTTCTTTCAGCACATCATTAAAATGGAGGTACTATTTTATACTGAGGGACTTTACATTTATATTCCTGAAGGAAGTTAGTGTGTAAACACATTCCTTGCAAAGTCTTGGTATAGGATGATGCTGAGCCCATGGAACTAATTACAGGTTGCTCTCCTTGCCCCTAGTTGATGGCAGAGATTATTAAAAATGTTTTGCTAAATGCTTGAAAGAATTATCAGTGCTTTAGTTTTGCAGCATTTCTGCTTCATTCTCTTTGGGGAAGTTATTGATTCAATTTCCTTAGTGAATATAGACAAAGATTATTTTACCTTATGCTACTTTTAGTACATTGTGCCTTTAAAATAATTTGATATTTCACCCACATTATCAAATTTGTGTCCATACAGTGGTTAATATTCCTTTATTACCCTTATAATAGCTCTGATATCAAGAGTGATTTTCATCACTCTCTCTACCTATTATAAATTTGAACCAGGATAGATCACCACTTTTACTCATATTTTGAAAAAATAACCTTGAGTTTAATTGATTTTCTGTATTGATTTCTGTTTTTAATTTCACTGATTTTACTTTAATTGTCATTGTGTCTTTGTTTTGCATGTTTATACATAAACAATCCCAATTTCCTTGGGGATCAGTCTCTCCTTTTTCCAAAACTTTAAACATCACTTTCTCTGCATTCTACACATATTGATACACTACGTTCTCATTTTTCACTTACTTCCAAATATTTTTAAATTGATTTTGCTCCTTCTTCAATCTGGATTAAACCTAAAACTGTTTTTTTGTTGTTGTTTTGTTTTTTGTTTTTTGTTTTTTTGTTTTTTGATTTGTAAGTAGCTATAGATCATTCAATTTTCTTTTGCTAAGACAACTTTGCTAAAGCTAAGTTTCTAGCTTAATTCCATTGTAGCTCAAGAACTTCTCCTGTCTGATTTCTATTCTTCTAAGTTTATGAATGTATTTCTATAACCTAGACACAAACATGATGTTTCTAGGATAATATTCTCTGTGTGAGAGAGAGAAGAGAAGCAGTCAACTTTTGTTTTGTGTACAATACTAGAGATGCCAATTAGATCAATTTGATTGATAGTGTGGAGCATGTCACATAGATTCTTCCTGCTTTTCTGCTTGTTTGATCTCTCAACTAGTAAAAGTGTGAAAGTGTTCACCTATGTGAACACATTTGTTTATTCTACGTTACCTTTTCAGTTTTCACAAAAACATTCTTGCTTAATGCTGCTTTTATAAAAGAAGCACACACTTTAATGTTTAGGTTTCTACTTTTTTTTTTTAAGAATTGACCTTTTGATTTTATGTAATGCATGCAATTTTTCTGGTTATAGAATCGGCTTGGTCTGAAGTAACCATAAAGATTTCATATCACTTTTGATTCTTACCATTGTTGTACATCTTTTGTTTTCTTTCATTTATAACCTTTCTGTTTATAGTAAGCTGAGTTTCTTCTAGACAATGTAAGAGCAGAGTTCTTATTCAATTACACCCTAACAATACCCACCTTTCTATTTTGGTTATACTTTGATCACTGACTGACATGTAACGTTAATTCTAACATTACTAACATAAAATCCAGTACGTTTGCAAGTGCCTTCACTTTGTTGCCTTTTTTCTTTGTTGTTTTGTTTCACCAGTTTTAAAAGATTTGAACATCTCTCCTCTGAAATATGCCTCATTTTAACAATTTTTATGTTTTAGTTAGTGTTGTACACACACGTGTGCCCACACACACACATCCACATACAGATTTAAATAATCAAAGCTCATCATTAGTACTGTAGGATGCTTGACTTGATAGGACGCAGGCTGCTTAGACTTTCCACTTCTGTGGGAGTAATCATTACCTGTAATGTCTCTTTATTGTTAAATTAAATGTCTCTTGATGTTAAATGTCTCTTAAAATATTCATGTTTAAAATAAGTTACTAAGAAATATACCATATGTCCTTTTCATTTGTCTTTCTCTAATAAATTTTCTTTTTCTTTTTTTTTAATTTTACTTTCCATTTCTTTTTTCCTTGAGCGGGGAATATTTTTTAAGAGTTATTTAAAGGGAAATCTGTCAGTAATGAATTTCCTTAGTTTTTGTTTATGTTTTTGCCAAGTCTTTAGTTCTCCATTAAATCTGAAAAAAATCTTTCACCGTCTGTGAAGCCTACTGAATCTTTGTTCCTCTCTAGATTGGTAGTGTCCCCAGCCCTTGGCTTCACCAGCAAGTAATGACTTAACATAATTTAAATATGGTAGTTCTAGTGTTTCATTGTTTGTTTTCCTGTTCACTCTGCTTCCTGTTCCCTAGCTTGCAGATTTTGTGGTAAAATGTCTGTAATTATATTTGGAAAAGCTTCAACTTGGCTGCTATAGATTTTCTGTTCTCCATCGCTCTTTCTGTTCTTAGTTTTCAGGCATTCTAGGTAAGTGTTCATTAACATATGATGACATTTTTGAGTAGCTATTGTCTCATGGCTTCCATATTTCTGTCTTCTTACACTTCAGTGAAGGGGAAGATATTCTATTGACTACCTCTCCAAGGTTACCCTCATTTCCTCAACACTTTCAAGCCAATTGATGGGATATTAAAGACATTCTTTTCAATAAAAATAATTTTTTAAATGTTGCTTGGCATTGAATTTACCATGTATCCAAAGGTTTCCTTGGACTTCTGACTCTACTGCCTCAATCATCCTAATGCTGAGATTACAGACATGTCAACCTTACTTAGTAACAAGGGATATTTTCCAAACACTTCCATTTTGTTGCTTTCTTAGGGGTCCACACCTGTGCTTATACTGCCCTCGTCTTTTTTCATGCCACCTACCCATTTTCTTAGAGTCTTGAAACACAAGTCAAATTTATTTAAGTCTTCCACTCTGATTCTCCCAACTCTGTAGTTATATAATTCTGAGATTTGCTTTATTAGTTGCGTTGTTTCTCCTCTCCTTGTTCTGGGCATGGCTTATACATTCGTTGCTGTTGCAAGCTGGATGTATTGCTTCGGATACAGGAAATTGGTACAAAAAGGCTTTTGGAATAATCATCTCTATTTATAAGGTTAGGAGTTGGCGGTGTTTAATATATCCTGCAGTCCCATAGGCCAGACACTTCAGTCTTCTGCGGTCCTTATGAACTTCGACTTCCCAAAAACATCTATTTTGTGACCTACTCTGAAGAATCCACTGAAAGGTTCAATTTAAAGTTTGAAGACCTTGATATACTTTTCAGTCCATCCCCCACCAATTTCTAGAGACCTGTGTAAAGAAAGGTGAACTACTGCTTCTACAGGAATCAAAGCAACTCAGAGGAATGGGACAGACCACCCGGTGCTGGAAATTAGTCCTTGTCGCTTTCTCTCAATACTGAATTTCCAGGTAAATGAGATTAAACTCTGATAGCTCAATATTGTCATTTCTAAAGCTTTATTAAAAAAAAAAAAGCTGCTACTCTGGTATAGCTCAGTATAGAGCACTTGCCTACCCATGAAGAGCCTAGGTTTGGTCCCTAGCATTTAAACACATTCTTCCCCAACTCATTCTGCACCCCCCACCCCCTACCTCTCTGACAAGTGAAGAAAGGAGAGCATACACCTGCAGATTTATTAAAAATTGCAGCAGACAGTGAACAATTACAGTTATAAAACTTAGAACCTTTTTGTTTTAGGCAGGGTGTGCCAAATTTACCAAAAGTGCAATATACCAAAAGTGAGCAGATGTTCAAAAGATGTTATGCTAAAGAATCTAATTGAACTAGGCTCACAATTCATTTGACTAGTGAGTTGTTTCCATAACAGCATGATAAAGAGAATTATATTTGCCCATAGACCTTACTAGGAGGCTCAGGTGAGTTGGGGACACTCAGTATATTCTATAACACACAGAATCACATAGTCTTATTATAGAACATTTATATACACCATGTTTATATGTTAAAAGAGATACTTTAATTATATTCAAAAGCTTGATAGGGATTATAATTTTACCTTAATTTTACTAAGTTCTTCTTTTCATACTACCATCTTTAATGCTTTCTTACATTATCTTTCCTCATGGGAGAAGTTCTATTTCCTTAGCTCTACTTTGTGATCCACTGTTCCTGAAGTCTTGCTTTACTTTTAGCAAAGGAGGGAATTCCTCACTACCATTAGTATTTTAGATGAACAAAAATGTACTCTCAGTTTGTGATACAGACAGAAATGGTGACAGGATGTGTCTGAGTGAGTCATTGGTAGAGTTTGGAGGAAGTGATAACAAATCTTACACAATCCCTTCCTACACAAAGCTCAGATCTGCAAATAATAGCAAAACTGCAATATCAGGCATTAGACCAAGTTCCCACTTATGAGAGCCATTCACAGAGACCATTGAGCGGTCCTTCCCATCTTTGGATGGCTGATTTTTCTGCATCTTCTTTCTTCAATGGCAAGCTCTCTCCAGCCAGAATTCTAAACCTAATTTCTACCCATTATGCTTGCCAGAGCAGTATTCTGTGCTGTGTCCACAGCAGATAAAAACCATGGACTATATCTCTGCATTATGCTCATTGACTGACTAAGAAATAAATTGAGTTCTAAGCACAGCAAATGAATAGCTGCAAGGTGCATTGGTTTATCACAACATACCCACTCTCTCCTCTCTACAATCCAGTCATTATGCACAGCCAGCTTCTTCCTGGGAAGCCGGATGGAGCATTGCATATAGGATGTAGACTTTAAGGAATAGAATTGGTCTGACCTCCTGGAGCCTGCTTCTATACCCTGCTGTCTTTTCATTACAGCTTCCCCATCACACTCAAACCACAGAGTGGCTTGCCTCTAAATTTCATTAATAATTAAGAGCCCCAGACTCAGGGTGCCAAAGAGACTGAAAATGGAAGAAGAAATATGGAAATACTAGCTTTACTTGGAAAGTTATTTAAGTTTTATCCCAGAAAAAAATGAGAACTTTCTAGTTATATAACACAAAGTTGAGGACAATGAGTTATGGGAAGTGTTAAATGTGTGAGAGAACAAAGAACAAAATGTGGCACCAGATGGCCCTTGCTCTCATAAAGCAAAGGGGAGCTTTTAAATACCCTTCCCCAAGTTGCATTTTATCCTTCATATTATCCACTGAAGCTTCTAGAAAAGGAGATTAAAAGTTCCTTCTTCTAACCCTTATTTATGTCATGGCTGGTAAAGTCCCTTCCTGTTGAGCCAAATCTCGATACAGTAACAAATCAAGGACACATCTGAGAGAACACTAATGACATTTAATTACATCAGAAACTACATTATTTGTGAAAAAAGTACCAATCCTGAAGTTCATTAGTAAAATGAGGATTAATGATAACAACACGAGTAATTATTTAGTAATTTTTTAAGACATAGAGCATTTCAGAAAAAAGAATGTATAATGTCCCAAAGATGATTTATCTAATATTATACCTTTAAAGGACTAAGGCTCAATAAAATATAAGTTTGGGCTACTAAAAAAGTCTGTTGAGCTGGGCATGACAAGGTACCTCTCTAATGGCAGCAGCTGGGAGGCAAGGAAAAACAGATTTCTGTGAGTTCAGGGCCAGTCTGCTCTAAATGGAAAGAGATGTTACAGGCCAGACAGAGCTTCATGATGGACATTGGCTCATCCCTAAAACACACATACAAATAGCATAATATGGATTCAAAAGGCTATACTCAGAAATATGTGTGCATGTACAAATACATATAGGCATGGAACATCAGTTAGTGAAAAAGGAGGCCATGAATTTGAAGGAAAACATGTAGGTGGATATGGGAGGTTTTGGAGGACACAGAGGGAATAAATATTGCAATTAAATTATAATCTCAAAAATAAACTATATATATTTATATATGAAAAGAACAATAAAAACAAACAAAAGCATCATAAGGGTAATCTCCAAAATACCCTCTAAAATGATTTAAATCACTTCTTCACTCAACCATTCGTTAAAATGTCAAGTGTGCTCATAAGTGGAAATAATGTAATATAAACCAAGGGGCCAGAGAGATAGGCGTAATGGTTAAGAAGCTGGCTGGTTTCTTATATAGTTTATTAGGACCGGGAATGACAAACACTTATTTACTTACTGTGAACATGCTCTGAATTGGAAGCCTGGATTTCTTTAAGTAGTATTAAAAAACTCAAAATCTCAAAATGCATCCATCTCTGTGGTTCTCAGGCTTTCTCTGTGGGATTGACAGAAATGAAAAAAATTTTCTAGATTTCAGAAATCGAGACATTGAAACCAAACTAAAATAAGGCTACTTCAGATTACAGTCTGGTTCACTTGATAATCAGATCAAAACTTTCAAAATTACAACTGTCCTTATTAAACACACATGCACACATGCGTGCACACACAAACACACACATGCATGCACACACAAACACACACATACACGCACAAATATACACAGTGAACTTTGGTTATTGGGGGTAATATTTCACATTTAATCACAGATGAATAACCTTACAACTGAAAATTTGGATTGAATAAATATAAAATAATTTAACAAAAGAATTGGAGCTAAAAAAAATCAATAAAACTAACCATTAAGGGGTTTTACAGAAATAAAAGTTTAATGCAAATTATATTAATTTTACTATAAGGAAATATGATTCGTTTGCACAGATGAAGAAAGGGACACCTGTACAAGCATTTAGAAGTCCAATACCTAATTTGACTATTTAACCAGATCTGTTCTCTGTCTGCTCTGCCTTGGTCAAGCCTGATCCAGCCTATTTAGTTGAAGAAGATCTCAGAAATGGAAAGATCTCCCATGCTTGTGGATTAGCAAGATTAATAGAGTAAAAATTGCCATCTTGCCAAAAGCAATCTACAGATTCAGTGCAATCCCCATCAAAATTCCAACTCAATTCTTCATAAAATTAGAAAGACCATTTCCCAAATTCATTTGGAATAACAAAAACCCCAGGAGAGCAAAAACTATTCTCAACAATAAAAGAACTTCTGGAGGAATGATCATCCCTGACCTCAAGCTGCACTACAGAGCAATAGTGATAAAAACTGCATGGTATTGGTACAGTGACAGGCAGGTAGATCAATGGAACAGAATTGAAGACCCAAAAATGAACCCACACACCTATGGTCACTAGATCTTGACAAAGGAGCTAAAACCATCTGGTGGAAAATTGACAGCATTTTCAACAAATGGTGCTGGTTCAACTGGCAGTCAATATATAGAAGAATGCAAATTGATCTATTCTTATCTCCCTGTACAAAGTTCAAGTGGATCAGGGACCTCCACATAAAACCAGATACATTGAATCTAACAGAAGAAAAAGTGGGGAAAAGCCTTAAACACATGGGCACAGGGGTAAAGTTGCTGAACAGAACATCAATGGCTTATGCTCTAAGATCAAGAATAGACAACTGGGACCTCATAAAATTGCAAGGCTTCTATAATGCAAAGCATACTGTCAATAGAACAAAATGGAGACCAACAGATTGGGAAAAGATCTTTACCAATCCTACATCCAATAGAGGGCTAATATCCAATATATACAAAGAATTCAAGAAGTTAGACTCCAGGGAACCAAATAACCAACCCTAATAAAAAATGGGGAACACAGCTAAACAGAGAATTCTCAACTGAGAAAACACAAATGGCTGAGAAGCACCTAAAGAAATGTTCAACATCCTTAGTCATCAGGGAAATGCAAATCAAAACAACCCTGAAATTCTACCTCAGACCAGTCAGAATGGCTAAGATCAAACACTCAGGTAACAGCAGATGTGGATGTGGAGAAAGAGGAACACTCCTGCATTGCTGGTGGCATTGCAAGCTGGTACAACCACTCTGGAAATCAGTCTGGTGGTTCCTCAGAAAATTGGTCATAGTACTACCAGAGGACCCAGCTATACCATTCCTGGGCATATACCTAGAAAATGCACCAATATGTAACAAGGACACATGCTCCACTATGTTAATAGCAGTCATATTTATAACAGCCTGAAGCTGGAAACAACCCAGATGTCCCTCAACAGAGGAATGGATACAAAAAAATGTGGTACATTTACACAATGGGGCATTACTCAGCTATTAAAAACAATGCCTTCATGAAATTCTTAGGCAAATGGATGGAACTTGAAAATATCATCCCACATGAGGTAACTCAATCACAAAAGAACACACAAGGTATGCACTCACTGATGAGTGGATATTAGCCCTAAAGTTTAGAATGCCCAAGATTCATTTCACAGACCATATGAAGCCCAAGAAGAGGGAAGACCAAAGTGTGGATACCTCAATGCTTCTTAGAAGGGGGAACAAAATACTCACACAAGGAAATACAGAGACAAAATGTGGAGCAGAGACTGAAGGAAAGACAATCCAGAGACTGTCCCACTTGGGAATTCATCCCATATACAGTCACCAAACCCTGATGCTATTTCTGATGTGGAAAGTGCTGGCCGACTGGAGCCTGTTACAGCTGCCTTTGAGAGGCTTTGCCAGAGCCTGAGAAATGCAGAGGCAAATGCTCATACCCAACCGTTGGATTGCAATGGTTCAGCAGAGTTCCCGACGGAGGATTTGGAGATGGGATTGAAGGAGCTGAGGGGGTTTGCAGCCTCGGGGGAGGGGGGGGAGGAAGCAACAGTGTCAACTGGCCAGAGCCCCTGGAGTTCCCGGGGACTGGACCACCAACCAAAGAATACACATGGCTCAGGCCTCATATGTAGCAGAAGATGGCCATGTTGGACATCAATGAAAGGAGCAGCCCTTGGGCCTGAGGGGGTTCGATGCCCCAGTGTAGGGGAATGCCAGGGCAGGAAGACAAGAGTGAGCGAGTAGTTGGGGTAGCACCCTCATAGATACAGGGGAAGGGGGGAAAGGGATAGGGGATTTCTGAATGGGAGACCTGGAAATCGGGAAAACATTTGAAATGTAAATAAAGTATCCAATAATAAATAAATAAATAAACAAACAAACAAGTAAATACAGGGAAAACAAATTTTAAAAAAAACCAAATAAACTGCTTCCTGGGTAGCATATATTTTTGTACCACCATCAGCTGCCTGGTGTGGATTTTGTCCACAGAAAAGCTTAATGTCTTTCTAAGAATCATTCTCCTACCTGAAAGTGTGATATAAAGACCTTGAAATCCAGCATTGCTCTGGCTAAGGGTCAATTATTTTGTGTACCTTTCATTTGGATATGTATGTATTTACCTTTGGAAGCACTTTCCACTGGACAAAACACCCAGAGTGAAGCACACAGTGAAAGCTAAGAATTTAATTAAGGATGCTGGATTGGCATGTGGCTATAGGCAGGCTATGCTCAAAAGCAGCTCACCCCCTTAAGCACAGGAGCTAGCTGCTAGCTGTAGCCATTATTGAAACCACCTTTCCACAGAAAATACCAATGCCATGACTTCTCTAAGTCAATCTCCAATCAGCTGCAACCCAAGAAACACTAACACACGGCAAGAGAAAGAGAAGGAAGAGTGAAAAAGCAGCGAATCTTCATTTCTTTCTGTCTTCATTAAACCAGTTGCCCTGAAGGTCTTATGAAGGATGCCTTCATGTCTTGTGCACCTGAACTTTGACTGGAAGAAAACTACTGAGAAGAAATGGTCTCCAAGCCCAAACACTTAGCAGCATGTGGATGGCCCTGTATTCATTCATTTCTGATGGAGGTTATCCAACCAATGAGATACAGCTAAGCATTCTCTGTAGTAGGTCCCAAAGGTTTTGCAAGTTTTTCTCCCTCTTCTAGTTCTGATGCAGAAACATAAAACTTGTTTGCTTCAGTGGAACAATAAAGCCAAAGTTTCCCTCCTGGAAAGTCATCACCTCCAACCTCTCTTTGATTCATCCATTTTGTGTGCTAATGTCTCCTGAGCACCTTCCATGTACCATTCCCCTGCCATTCTCCCTGTATTTGTTTTAAAACATCAGCATTGTAGATTCCTACATGCATGCCCAGCTCAATTTAAACACAACTAGCACTAAAACAGGTGAGGGACTGCACTAAAACAGGTGAGGGACTGCACTGAGAGGTCAATCCTAGCCATGAAAGTCACCATCTGTGAAATATCAGCATTGTAGTTGGAGGTGAGTGGCAAAATCCTATAACAAGATAAGCCAAACTGGCAGAGTGTGAGGCCAGTTCTACTTGTGTGCTTTAGGAATAACAAGACACTGTAAAGGAGATAGGTCTGGTTGACAGTAGTACTAGTCCAGTTAGATAAACAAAATCAGCTTGGGAAGGTATAAAAGGTATGTCAGACAGCCAAGAGCAAAGAAGTGTCTGAGAGCAGGAAAATCTATTTTCATTTCCAGGATCCTAGACATTGGTTCAAATGGTATGCACTCTCTGATAAGTGGATATTAGCCCAGAAGATTGGAATACATGAAGTACAATCCACAAACCACAAGAAACTCAAGAAGAAGGAAGACCAAAATGTGGACACTTCATTCCTTCTTAAAAGGGGGAACAAAATACCCGTGGAAGGAGTTGCAGAGACTAACTATGGAGCAGAGACTGAAGGAAGGACAATCCAGCCTGATATAGCTGTCTCCTGAGAGGCTCTGACAGTACCTGACTAATACAGAAGTAGAGGCTCACATCCATCCATTGAACTGAGTACAGGGTCCCCAATGAAGGAGCTAGAGAAAGGACCCAAGGAGCTGAAGGGTTTGTAGCCCCTTAGGATGAACAACAATATGAACTAACTAGTACCCTCAGAGCTCCCAGGGACTAAACCACTAACCAAAGAGTACACATGGTGGGACTAATTGCTCCAGCAACATATGTATAGCAGAGAATGGCCTAGTCAGTCATCAATGGGAGGAGAGGCCCTTGGCCCTGTGAACGTTCTATGCCCCAGTGTAGGGTAATGCCAGGGCCAGTAAACAGGAGAGGGTAGGGTGGTGAGCACCGGGAGGGAGGAGGGAACAGAGGTTTGTTCTTGTTGTTGTTTTTTTG
>JADRCD010230272.1:0-16506 GCA_019843815.1 Montemys delectorum
AACAATACCCTCTCTGCTTCCTGCTCCATCATGACATAAGCTAAACTATTTCGTTATGCCTTCTCCACAAGGTGCTAAATCCCTCTGAAACCAGGAACCGAAATAAGTACCTTCTTCCTCAAATGCTTTTGCCATGGGTTAGAGTCACAGTAATACAAAGGGAACTAAGGCACCCCATGACAAGCATTCCCATGCTCCTAGCCTCTCTTTGAATGTCTGTATACACTCTCAATATTTAAGAACTGTTCTTATTTCTCAATGTCCCCTTAGAGCTACCTGAGAAGGGAGTCTTAATTAAAGAATTGCTCAGATGAGACTGGCCTGTGGGCAAGTCTTTGGGAGATGGTCTTGATTGTTAATTGGTATAGGGGGTCCAACCCATTGTAGATGGCACCATTTGTTGAGTCCTGGGCCGTATAAGAAAGTCAGCTAATCATAGAATGCTGCACAAGTGAGCCAGCGACCAGTGGGTTTTTTTTTTTTTGATTCTTTATGGTTTCTGCTTTTAATTGCTACTTCAGTTCTGCTGCTGACTTCCCACAATGACAGGCAGCAACCTGTAAGCTGAAAGAAACTCTTCCCTCCTTCTAAGTTGCCTGTTGGTCAGAGTGTTTTTATCACAGTAACAGGATGAAACTACAACACTCACTAACAACGAGTTTTCTTAGTTTAATCAAACTATGATGTCTATGCTTGGAGTACATGAAAATAAAACAGAGCTTCTTATGAAACAGCATTTCCAATTAAGGCAAAAAGACCAAGCAGAAAGCTGTCTTCGTGTCATCTCCTTTATACACGATTTTGCCAGAAGTCTAGGAAGAAAGTGTCAGAAGATTTTTCTGGGGAAAAAAAAGGTTTTTTTGCTTCTCCCAGAGCTATGACAGATTGTAAGTTTGCCAGTTAAGATACAGAAAGATACCATCTTCTCTTTATTCAATAGAAACAGTGATCCAAACTAGCAGCCTATATTGTTAGGACACAGTCATGCTCTTGTTTTCCAAAGGCATTAAAGGTTGGCATCTGATAATTGGCCAATGAACTCCAGTAGAAATGATGGACAATCTTGTTGACATTTATCATTCTTCTTTGGAGAAAACTGTGAGAATGAACTTCAAAAGACAACCCCAGGACAGTAGCAGAGAAGATTTCGCAGCTGTCTCTCCTCCTCAAATGTTTCCTAGATCCTATTTCCCTTCTTCATAAAGCCATTAAGGGGTATCCTTATACAGGTGACAATGAATAGTCTCTGTCAAAACGTGACTATCTGAAATTATAACTGCTTATAAACAAGGCTTCAAATTCATGCACTGCTTGATAGTGACATATGGTTATTTGAACAACAGCAATTGGACTCACTTTTCAAAAACATTTCCCAACCAACCTCATTACTGACGTGTGAAATTCTACTATTAAACTGTGTGGCTGTGAGCACAGATTTCTCTTACTGCTGAAAACGCAAATATCCCCAGAGGGTGGACAACATTAAAGACTTCATTCATAATACTTTATTAAGATCCAGGGAGTGACAATATTTTTACAAATTTAAAAATATTACCACTCCAATTATTATGATTGATTTGTAACCTCCATTTCCTAGGGGAAGCAAAAGAAAAAAACACAGCCATGCAGAAACTGGACCAGTACTCTTAGTGATCTGTGACTATGGTGTGGTGAATGTTCTCCTCACCTATAAGGACTCTTTCTGCAAGCTTCCCGAGGCTGACTCCTCTTTACCAGTCAATGAAGACCTTGCATCTTACTTCAGTAGGAAAGAAGTTGTCAGAGGAACCATATGTCCCTAAGATATCCTGTACTGTGTCTGCATCAGCAAACTTATCTCTAGCCTTCTACTGGCTGTTTCCCACCATCTCACACCCAATCATCTCTGCATTCTACTGCTATAAGAACCTTTGCTGAGGTATCAAAGTCTTCTCTGTGTTTCTAAACTTATAGGTCAAATTTCAGTCCTCTGCCTTCCTCACTGGCTGCACTACCTTCATGTTCATTCTGGAAACATGTTTTTCATGTCACTTCCAGTTATCAATCCCTTCGGCTATTCTTTCTATCATACCAACCAAACTCAATTTTTTTTCTGACATTCCTCTTTTCTCCATCCTCTTCATAGCATGCACACTATGACCCAGGATGTTGATGATTTTCAACTTGGAGTTTTGACTTTGAAGTACAACTACCTACTTGAGATAGCTGCTCAAATTTCCAATAGACCACTAGATATCATCATGTGACTTCTTCATTTTGTTAACCAGAACTACTCCATCTCCAGGTTTATTCAGCTAGGAAAATGTAAGCTTCTTTGAGTGGGTCAAAATAGAACACTTAGTATCTGTGGGGCAGGGGGCTGTTCTGACAGCCTGGGTCCGGTAGAGCTGCCACCTTAGAATCCTGGAGACCCACTGAGCAGAGTAAATTTGTTCACAAGGGAAGGTAGGTGTTCGGTGATAGCTCCTGAGAGGATTGCTCAGATTTCAGCCCAAGCCTCTTATAGCTGCCCCTGCAGGAGATGTGTGCTCTATCAGGCAGACAATGCCTCAAGCTCCCAGCATTCTAGCTGGACCCTACACACAGTCATCTGACCACAAGCTAGGCATGCCACACTCTATACAATAAAAGGGGCCGTTTGCCCCCTCCTCACTCTCTTACTCTTACCCTCTCTTGCTCTTTCTTCCTCTCTCTTGCTCTCTTCCTCTTCCTCTCACTCTCCCTCTCTTGTTCTCTCTCTCTCCTCTTGCTCTTTGTTCTCTTCTCTGGCTTTCTCCCTCTCCTTCCTCTCTCTCACTCTCTCCTTCCTGTCCTTTCTTTCTCTCTACTCAATCAGCCTATTTTCTCCTTCCTACAATAGAATAACTCATTTATACATTGCCTCCTTTTTAACTAAGGTGCCATGCAGCAACAGGTCGACACAGCATGTAGGGGGGGGGTGAGACCCAGGCCGCAGCAGCAGGCCCCCGCCAATGGTACAACAAGTATCTTTACTTTAATATCACACTACATTATCAGCAGCACACTACCTTCAAAGAAACACTCATTTTTTTTCATGTTCTTAACTTTATGGTGGTTTTGATGAGAATGGCCCCATAGTCACATACATTTGAATATTCAGTCCCCAGTTGGTGGAACTGTTTGGAAAAGATTAAGACCTGTGGCCTTGTGGGAGGTTGTGTGTCACTGGGGCAGGCTTTGAAGCTTCAAACGACTCATGTTATCCTCAGTGTCCTCTTACTACCCCATGACTGAGGATCGAGATATGAGCTTTTAGCTGTTTCTTCACTCTGCCATCATAGACTCTAACCCTCTGAAACCATAAGCGAGATAAAATGCTTTCATTCATAAGTTAGGTTGGTTGTGGTGTTTTATGATAATAAAATCCACTAAGACAAATAGGAGTAGTATCTTACCTACTGCATTCATTTCCCCATCCTTAGCAGCCAAAAATGTGTTCATAACTAAAGTCAGTTTTCATCGTGTCCCTGCTTTCACATCCTCCCTTACACTCTCATCTCAATTAAGATAAAGCTGAGCTCTTCAGTTGTTTACCTGGGGTCCAGAACCTAGTATGTCCCTGAGCTCAGTTTCTATTTTCCCCCAGTTCTCTTCCTTTGCACCATGTCAGGTCATTTGTCCAGGTCCAGTACACCCAGCATACTCTTACCTTATGCTTTTTCTATCTGAAATCTCTTCCCCATAATTTTTTGCATAACCTTCATCTCTTTCTTCCTTCGTGTTTCTGATTGCACCACCTCAGCGTGCTTTGTTTTCGGCTCCCTCACGTTATACAGTGTCTACTACCAAATCCCCAGCACTTTTTTTTCTGTGTATTTTACATGTCCTACCTGTTCTCATCTATCTCTTCTATAGATTGGTATCTAAACTCCATAAACAGAGTCTGGAAACTGTTACATAAAATACTGAATTCCTTTCACATTTCGTTGGTTTATACTTCATTCTCAACACATTTCTTTTAAGTAAGTAAATACTAACCTTACTAACTTTAATACCAATTTTAAAAACCAACCTTACTCTTTGCCTAGTAATAGCTTACTTTATTCTTATTTTCTCCTTGATAAACCAAGACAGCTGAAGAGCCCAGCATCAACAAACAATACTTGGAAAAAAACCCATCATGTTCCTTAAAAAAGAGAATAAGAAGTAAGAAAAGGTGGGAATTTTTAATGTTTATTTTAGATTAAAGTTACCAGTTTCTCTATGTCTGGACAGTATAATGTATTTAGAGGGAAACATGTATAAACATAAGCAAGTTTGGGAGGAGAACAAGACATAGAGCAAATGGGAAGAGGGTTAATTAGCATCAGGCCTCAGTCCCTTTTTTTCATGTGTTCTCTGTGTGCAACTGATGTCTGTTAAAAAAAAAAAAGCTGTAAACTGCAAATCCCTATGCTATGTACAATTTAAACAATTTTATTAAAATGATACTTCTTGTTTCTTTATTCTTAACTATGTCATTTTGGTCCCATATATATTAGTAAAATTTCTTCTGAAATATTATAATATTCTTTATGTAAGTAAACAAAGTATGATATTCTAAATCTCCATTTAGGCAAACAGAGAGAGAAAATAGAGTGCCACAGTATCAGTCATCTCCAGAGCAGTTCCCATCTCACCTCTGCAACAGTTAAATAGCATGAAAAAGGAAAATTAAGGTTACAAATGGAATTAGCACTGTTGATCCTTATCCCTTTAACATAAAGAGAGCATCCTGGGTTATCCAGGTACGATCAAAATAATTCCAGAACTTATTTTTAAAGAAATTTGGAAGGACCAATATGGACAGAAGCATACAATTTGGTGAATCTTACATAATTTGCAGGTAGAAGTGGCCAGAAGCCAAGGGATGTGGCTGGCTTATAAAAGCTGGAAAGGCAACCAAATGGGTTCCCCAGTACTGCTCCTGGGGATGGAGCCAAATGGCAGCCCTGTCCAAACTCAACATTTGGGTTCAACTTTTAGACCATAGAAATTTATATTCTTATAAACAGGGACTTTGTGGTAAATTTCCACAGGAGCAATAGAAAATAGTAGAAGGAATTATGTGGTTGAACCATGAGTCTTAGTGTCAAACAGACCTAAGACTCAATTTCAGACCTCAGCTCACCTAAGCTTTGTTCTCCTTCAATAAAATATGGAAATAATAAGGTACATGGAAACATTGTGAGGACTAACTGAAGGAGGTGTAGAATAAACCTTCTAACATATTAAGCCTTTAGCAGCCATTAGCTATTAGTTACTAACTGTGGTGGTTTGCATGAGAATGGCCCCTTGAATTCCTGACCCCAAGTGGTAGAACTGTTTTAGAAGGCTTAGGAGGTGTGGCCTTGTTGGATCAGGTGTATCACTAGAGTAGGCTTTGAAATTTCAAAATCTCACACCATTCTGTATGCACTGCTGCATGGTTGTCACTGTCATGCCAGGAAGCATGACAGTTCAAAGGTGATCCTGATACAATCACATTAGGGTCTCTTTATTCAAGCTCCAGCTTGGGTTCCCCAACAATCCTGACACAGCAAGAAGGTGGAGTCCTGAGCCTAGTTTTAGGCAAGCATTTATAGAAGGTAGAAAGGGGTTACTAGACTGTTATACATCTGATTGGGGGCCATTATGGCCTCTAACATAATTGACTAGTTCTGAGAGCCAAACCACAAACTTAACTTCTGCTTTCTCCCGATTGGTGGTTGTTAGGAAATGAAGTGTTAGAGGCAGGTTTGTAACCTGGAGATGCAGATTTGTTGGGAGAATAACCTAGAAACTGGTGCTAAAAGTAGATCTTGTTGAGGGTGGATAGCCTGTAAACTGGTGCTAGACACAGATCTTATTGGGGAGTAGCCTGGAAATTGGTGCTAGGTACCAGCTTGTTAGTTAACTTGAGTTTAACCTTAGGTCAGATTCTCTAAGATGGTGTCTGAACCAAAAAGGTCTGGTCTCTCATGACAACATTTAGACTCTCAGCAACTGCTCCAACACCATGCTTGCAGACTGCCAAGCCCCTCACCATTATGGTCATGCACATACACCCTGACACTGTAAGCAAGCCCCCCCCCAAAACTCTTTCTTTTGCAAGTTGTCTTGGTCATGCTGTCTACCAAATAGAAACTAAGACACTATCTGGACATTTTTATAGGAAATATGAGTATCTGTTTGCTGTAACAGCAAAAGGCCTAGGGAAAAAAGCTGTGCTTATATTAAAATGGAGATGGAATTAGGAAGCTGAAGAACTGAGTTCAGGTGCAGGCTGTCATAGCAATGGGATCTCAAGCAAATCATTGAACTTTCATCTACACACTAAGATAATCACAGTGCTTCATCTGCATCAAATTAGGCACTCAATGCAAAGCCCTTCAGAGACTGAATTCATAGGGCTAGTAGCCTGTACATCACACAAATCCTTTACCTTAAGTCCTTTTATGGGTATGTTGTTTTTTAAGTGTGGAATGGTGAATACAAGCTCTCCTGTTAAAGCCACATTATTGTTAATTGTGCTTGTTACATGATAGATTTCTAGCAGGCAAAGAAGTAGCTGACAGAAGAAAAAAATATGACACATATGACATTTCTTTAAAAATTATAAAATTATCAGAAATCTGAGCATTTCCTTCACTGTCCTAAATTTTCCTCAGAAACACTCAGCACATGCTCAGCTCATGTTCATCAAAAATCTTTTGAACAGGCTGTGTGTCTAAAGGCCAGATTGCATCTGTACAGGGTAGCATTCCTATAATTGCAGACTTAAAGGGCTAGACTGGCCTCTTGACCTATTTCTTTTTCTTCATATTAAGTGGCGTACAAAGGTTTTAACTCAGTAAATCTACTTCAATAGTGTTATAATTCTAGATTCTCTCTCTCTCTCTCTCTCTCTCTCTCTCTCTCTCTCTCTCTCTCAATCTCAGTAGCTATTGGGAATGGGATCTGCATATAGCATACTGTGCATGTGTGGAAGTCAGATGATGACCCACAGGAGTTGGTTCTCTCTTTCTACCATGTGAGTTGTTTTTTTGTTTTTGTTTTTGTTTTTGTTTTTGTTTTGTTTTGTTTTGGGGGGATTGAGGTTTTGTTGTTGTTGTTGTTGTTTTGGTTTTTTTAAGACAGGGTTTCTCTGTGTAGCCCTGGCTGTCCTGGAACTCACTCTGTAGCCCAGGCTGGCCTTGAACTCAGAAATCTGCCTGCCACTGCCTCCCAAGTGCTGGGATTAAAAGTGTGCACCACCACTGTTTAAGGATCAAACTCAGATCATCAGGCTTGGAAACAAACTCCTCTGTGCACTGAGGCATATCATTGGCCCCATCATCCTCTTTTTCCTACCCATCTCCCTAAATTTAACTTCTCCCTCTTTCTTAGGCCTTCAGCAGCACAAATAAATGAAGGCTCACAATAATAGAATGGATGTTATTGCAACATGTAACACAGAATAACAAGGTTTTATCACAGACCTGGAGTAGGATGTGTGACACAGGCAAAGTAAGTGAATATATAGTACTCTCCACACATGTGACACACATGTGACAACCTCTAAATGTTTTACATATGGGGTTGTCCATTGTCATAATTTTGTAGAATGCTAGGCTGATATTTAGAATGTCTTTTCCTTTCTTCTTTCTCCTGTCTTCTTTCTTTTTTCTTCTCAGGGTCCTCAGCATGCCTGAATGTGTGGGACCATAACATCGGAGCAGGAGATGAGACTTCACTGGGTCATCCTTAAATAAGCCCGTGCTTATATCTCTGTCATCCAAATGGAGGGGAAATCACTGCAGCTTTCAAAAGAGCATATTAGGCTGAGTCCTAAGTGAATTTGGGGGTGGTACAGGAGCCAGTAAGCAGATTTACTAAACGTACAAGATAAATATAAAATAAGAGAGGCAGTTCCAGAATTATTTTATGTCTTTCAAGCCTATACACTATTGATTGCATTTGTGTTAAAAAAAAAAAAAAAAAATTCTCCACGAACTCACCGTGACTTGAGAGCAAAGCCCGACTCGTTCCATTTTCTGCCTTCCTCTCTCATTTACTTCACTCCTCCTCAACCCTAAAGACACATTTCCCTTATTTTTCTCCTTGACATATTTTTCTCTATTACCCCTCCCACTCAAGTCAAGAGTGGAAGAAATAGTGATGATTTAGCAAGGAATCCAGGTAGTGTTTTTCCCCTGTCTCAGTAGAGAGATGAATACACTATGGCAGAAAAGATCTTATTGATATCTCATAACTAAAATGTTTGAAAATCCAGGAATTAATTACCATTCACAGTTTTCTGACTTTGAGTTCCTCCCCTTTACTAGAGCCTCAAAGCTTATGATCACACCTTAATTATTCTCAACAGCAAATAACCATGTACTTGAGTTTTGCTGTGATCCCACATCCCCAGAGTTAGAATTGGAATTTCAGAAGAGACCTTCTTTACATGCAAGAGCTAACGTGCTCTGCCTCTTTGATGCTCACTGTCTAATAACTAGGCCATTGCTATTCACTCCATAAATGTTTACCAAATGATTCCCAGACTGTGTAAAGTACCAAGACCTCAACCATGTAACTTGTATTAACAGTGGGGCCAGTGCTGATGGGATGATAATGTGCGATGTGAACCTCTCTAAAAAATGACCCCCATCATAGAAAATGTCCAGCAAAACAAAATTCCCAATATTACACAGAATGTAATGTACACATCAATCGCTGTGATTAATGAGTACCTTTAAAAGGCTGATCACTTATCCTAACCAGTGGTTCGAAATTTCATATACACAATAGATATCTTTGAAAAATTGATACCTAGGTTCCATTGAAAACCAAATAAATGGTAAGCTCTGAAAATGGGATCCTGGACACAGCTACCTTTAAAAAGGTGTCTAGGCTAGATCAATAGCTTAGTGGATGAATATGCTTGCCACAAAACCTGACAACATAAGTTTGATTGCAGAGACCACATAGTGGAAGAAGATAAAAATTAACACAACACTGAAATTAACAAAATTCCTAAAAATTTTCCTCTGATCTCATCATGGCAGTACACACACATAACACAGAGAGACAGAGACAGAGAGAAATAAATGTTAAAATGCTTTAAGACTGTCTTGCTTTCCATTAAGCTTCATAGTTAAAGGTCCATCAAAGACAATAATGTATAGCCAGTGTTAAAAGATAGTGCTGTAGACAACAACAAAGGGGATATAATAAGAATAGCTACATTAATAACAATTACACTGGGCAAGCCAAAGAGAAATTACTTACTACATCAATTAACAAACCCAAAATTCGGCATGGTGCTAAATTTTAAGCAAGAAACAAAGACATATACATATATTAATATGTATGTGTGTATATATGTGTGTGTAAAAATAGAAATATGTGTGTGTGTGACATTGTACATGTACACACCAAAGCCCTAATTCTTAGGCTCACCAGAGAAAGTCTCTACCAGGGAAGATTCCAAGTGTCCAGGAAGTTGGAACTCATCAAAACATTGAACATGACTTCAATACTCAGAGATAAACACTTACATACCAGATTTTATTAGCAGGTAATTATGAAACCAAATGATAGTGTTTCTGTAAATTCGCATGCATAAGAGCAGATACATGGTAAAAAATAAGAGGCTTAATTTACCATGTTGAAAGTGGGGAAAGAATTTCTCCTTTTGCACTCCCTCATCGTATTTTCCTCAGTAAACAGTTGCAAGTATTCTTCACATCCTCATGGGTGACAATTCTTCTGAAGACTATCTAGCTCAGTCGCTTCCTTCATGTCTCAGGAAAGCCTCTGCAGGATCTGGGATGCAAGTCTTTCAAATGGACAGTGCTCTCATAGACCAGCTTAGACTCTGGGTCTGATGGAGAGGTCCTGACTCAAAGAATAAAGGTGGAAAAAAGAGTTGTTGATGATAATGTCTGACAACCCCAGGTATCCCTCCACTTGTACACACATGCTATCAAAATAATAAACAGTTTGTTTTTTCTGTTATATAAAACCAACAAGTTAACATAGGTGTTGAGTCCAATCGTACAGGTATTGGGAGTTTTTGCTAAAAAGCATTGCCTCTCGTTTGGAGTTATGAGGTAACTAAAAGCAAGACAGAGACTTGATTTTTCTGTCTTCTTTTTTATTTCTTTTCTACTTTGGGTCCAATTCTTTCTTGACTCCATAAGGGAATGTTAGTAGTTAAAGGAGATGCTGTCCAGTTATCCTGTATCATCATCCGGGAAAGATGATGGCATGAAAAGAAGTCATTGTCTTAACCTGGAGTCACCACAGATGCCAGGAAGAGCACAGCCTCACTGGACAGGCCACCAACCTCCCCAGACAAAGACAGTCTGGAGGGTGATGTCTTGAGCAGAGCAAAAGCCACATGGATGCTATCAACCTCTGTCAGCAACAACAGCGTCCTCAGATCACACCTTTGAATAAGAGGTGAGACAGTGACCAACCAACCAGTCCACTTTGACCGGGACTGTTGAATTATGTAGATCTCTTGTCCCCTGCCACAAATATTTGTGTATTCTTTAGTCATTCACGTCAGTATACTAAAGACAGTCACTGAACCCATTTATTTGTTCTCTTCCCAAGGCATTGAACCAATTTCTCTACCTTGCACCAGTGTTGGTCTCCTTAATCAGTGCAGTGGGGTGAGTTGCTAAGTCTGGTTTGTTAGGGTTCTAGGAACCATGGCTTTTGCCTGAAATCCTATACTGTTATCATCTTACTTTTTGTTTTAATTACATTCAGTTAGTTAGTTAATTAGTTGGTTAGTAGTTAGTTAGTTAGTTAGTTAAAGGGGGTGTGCGTGCTACAGAATTCATGTGGAAATCAGGGGACAATTTACAGAAGTAGGTTCTCTCTTCCTTGTTCGTACTGGGTATCAAACCCATGTCATTGGGCTTTTTAGCCAGCACCTTTACCCACTGAGTCAGCTCCCTGGTTCATAATCTTTAGAAAATTCCTATAAATGTGTTCACGAGTCTTTAATTAATTTGATTACTTGATCATCTAATGCTTGCTTCCAGAAAAGAATAAACAACACGTTCCTTTTTGCAATGTAGAGATACAGTGATTCCCATGGCCCTGACAGACAAAATGGTCAAGTAAATTAGGATTATTGGTGAAAGAAGGATTATTGGCATGTAGAAGCTGGATTCCCAGCATCATGAAGTAAAAGAAAAAAAAATCTTAGGATTGGTTTCTAGTTAGTTATGCTCAGAGCACTCCAAGATGTCTGGCAACCATACAGAAAAGAGAGCTACCTCTGGAATGCACCTTTCTGCTTCCCTCTGCAAACTGGTTAAGTAAGTAACCCTTATTTAAACCATTTCACTTCCATCAGTTGATGCTATACAAAGTGTCACTTGACAAGCAAAAGTTCTCTTTTCATAAAACTGTTTGACAAGTAGAGAGAGCTAGAGAATTCCAGTTTTAGTCACTACACTGAAGGTTCTGGCAAATCACATGTAAGGGATTATGTCTGCTGAAACAAATCAAGTGCAACCAGAAACATGGTAGCCAGCCTTCAAAGAGGAATGGGCATTTCATTTTCTGAGCATCTAAGGCAGGTATGCTGAGCTACTAGGCTGGTCAGAAGCATAGCCAACCGAAAGAGGAACACAAAGGCCCAGAGGCCTCCTACAATAGATGTTCCACACATGGTCAAGACAAGGAAAGTTAAATTATTTTGAGTGATATCTTCTAGAATCTGTGACTTGATAATTAATAGAAAAACTATAAAGAAGAAAGTTGAATGGAATGCTAGATGCTATGGACGTCTTATAATAAAGACTATGTTCAGTTTTAATAGAGGCTGGCTATGTGGACCAGAAGACTTTGGGATATGAGATCCAACAACCACCTGCAAATAGCAAAGAAGATTCATTACTTCCGTTTGTTTTCTAATGGAGTAGTCACTGGCCCTACATAGGCTCTTCCTACAGAGGGACTATTCCTTGGGGCTGCTATGTGCTACCTCAGAAAGCTACTAAATTGGCTATAATCCCACACACCATATTGCCTTGAGCCTGGACTTTGGGGAGCTGATCCAGTTTCTCCCCAACCTTGCTGTATTTATCTTCTGAAGGTCACAGTAGAGATCAGAAAATGCATCATTCTTAACTTGATTCATCCACTCAGATTTCCAAAGCTCTTTCTCCATCCTAGGATTGCACTGAGTGAGGCACCTCTAGCATGTTTTGGTAATGGTTCCAGGTCAGATATCAACTGCTACTGTTGTAAAGCTGCAGAGAGACTTGCCGTACCACCCTCAACTTCTCTTCCATTGCAAGTTTAGGATCTCTACTGTGACCTTCAGAAGATGAATACAGCAAGGTTGGGGAGAAATAAGATCAGCGTCCCAAAGTGGGTATCATTTATATGGTGCATGGAAATAGTGTTTAGAGCTGGGTGGTGGTGGCGCACGCCTTTAATCCCAGCACTTGGGAGGCAGAGGCAGGTAGATTTCTGAGTTCGAGGTCAGCCTGAGTTCCAAAACAGCGAGGGCTACACAGAGAAACCCTGTCTCAGAAAAAAATCTTGTTTAAATTCATAATAACCTGATAAACACAAAATATCTGTCTTGACTTTGTCGACAAGGAGTCTCTTGTCTGACCCTTAACACCAGTGTAGGATTCTGTAGTTGTATTTTAAGATAAAAGGGCATACCTTGGCAGTCCCAAAAGTTACTCATTCCCCCACACTGATACCCTAATCTCCACACAAGTAAGCAGATGAAGAATAGCAGTAAAACAGAAAAAGGAGATTGAGAAAACCAAGACTACTGCTATGAGCTTTAAGTACAAACAGAAGAATCGTGGAAATATACTTAAGCAGTTTGGGTCAAGATATTGTCTAATGGATCAGTATGTCACCTCTGGTTCTACAATGTGATTCAAAGAACTCCTGTTCCTTAAGAAGTCATGGTCATTCACGGGACCTGATTGCTCTTTGTCTCGGGTACAGCCTGACCATCAGAGAGGATTGTGGTCATGAGAACGGGTGATTGTCTGTCAACCAAGCTTTGCTACCGCTGGAAGCAGAGTGTGTAAAGGTTCAGGACAAATTATATCACTGCACCTTCATAAGGAAGAAGGATAAGCCGGGTAAGGTAAACCCGTGATTCTTCAAGTGACTATCATACTTAGGTAGAGTTAAGCAGGAGTTAAAGCAAAAGAAAGGAGACATACACAAAATTCAGATGAAGATTTGAACTTTGACCCTGCTGTGACTTACTATGAAAGCCTGAGTGAAGAGACAATGCACTTTTAACAAAAAGTTTCTGAATACCTACCTATAGTAAGGCAAGTAAGCATAGGAGACAGTTTAGTACCCTGGGAGCCTCATTTGGTTTGGGGTGATACACTCCTCCTTCTCCTTCTCCCCCTCCCTCTCCCCTCCCCCTCCTCCTCCTCCTCCTCCTCCTCCTCCTCTTTCTTCTTCTTCTTCTTGTAATAATACTCTTGGTTCCTTCAACTATGTAAACACACTTCTCTACACACAATACCCCAAGACAACCTTTGAAACACTAGACCCCTCAGCTGTATGTTGAGCATAGTGTGAGTCTCTCTGTCCCTGTTAACAATAAAATTCCGTTTCTATTTTCATAGATTCCAGTTTTATCCAAGTGTGAAGACAAGAAGGGCCAATCTGGTCTGCACTAGTTTTGGATGATGTGCACAGTATCGGCAAAACTATGTCCCCTAGTAACCTTTAAGGGTGAATCCCATATATATATATATATATATATATATATATATATATATATATATCTCATCATAAACCTATGTATAATGGACATGTATAGGATTAAAATCAGATGTATTATGGAAAGGGACACATATAGCAAAAAGACAGTTCTACAACCTAATCTAGCAAGCAAAGTAGAGAACCACACAAACTATGCCTCTTAGTAAATAGCCTCTCCTTCTATTAGACCCCAGGCTATTATCTGAGCCTGTGGATGTCTTCAGTCATGTCACACTGTCAGTCTTTACATTGTATTCCTCTTTAATCTGTCACTTTAGTCTGGATACAATTATCATGTCTCCTTTACAAATCAGTTCTTTTTTTTTTTTTTTCAGTTCTTTTCATAAGAGACCAGAACCTTGAACTACCCAGCCCAGACAGACCCTGACCAACAAGAACAGCTATTTTTTTTCCAATGAGTTCTTCATCTCACCTCCCCTATTCTCAGTATAAGTGAGAAAGTCATTATCTTATTATGGCAACATGTCCTTAGAAATTTCATCTGAGGGTTATACAAATGAGCACATTTTCCTTATCCTTCCAGGGAATGGGAAGTAGCCAAACCAAGAGTCTGATCCCACTTTCCTCCTTTTCTCTCAGCAATGTTTGAACTGAAAAAAGAAAAAATAGTTATACATTTTCTTTATAAACTAATAGTTCTCTGATCTCAGGCTTTAAATAAGTGCATAACAAATTAAATGTTTGATGAAAAAATACTTGATGTCTGGTCTTTATGTAAAATATAAAAACCATACCTCTAATGTCAATGCATTCATTGTGAGAAATTGGCTCTTCAATTAAGAACATAGTGCACCTCATTTTTCCTTAGATCCTTTTCTAACTCGGAATCTAAAGAAATTTTACTCCCATCAAATTAAAAAATGATAGAACTTTGCACTGGAAAAACTGTCGGCTGCATCAATTTTGGGAATCATACTCTCCTTGATTAATGTGAAATATCCCATCCATAACAACTGCAAACAAATGTGTGGGAGTGATGAGCTCTCAGGAGACTGAGGCAGCAATACCCTCTCAGAGTAAATCTGCCCTTCTTCTAATATTTGTGTTTTTACAAGGTAATAAAACCCAAGTGCAAAAGGAACTCAGGAAAAAGATACTTCCTTTGAAAGCAACAACCCTGAGAGAGCAGGCTGCTGCTGGTATCAGTAAGGGCCACTGTCCCATTGTTTCTTGGAAGAACTTCTTGACCATTGAAGAGAGCTAATATTGGATTGCCATGACCTTTCAGACACACTCAGAAAAGGAGAGAGAGAGAGAGAGAGGGGGGGGGGGAACCTTTTATGGGGTTGGTGTAATTTATAAAGACAATCGAATTTAGTGTGTTTACCACATAGGAGAGTGAAGCAACTAGGACATGGGCAGCTAATCTATGTCAAGATGAAATACCCACATGTGTAGCCTATGGAAATGGATTCTTAAAAAATACTTCTAACTTACTAGTAGTATTGATACACAAATTCTAGGGATATGGTCAATCTAACAGGATAATATTATAGGTCAATTAATTCAATTGATAGAGTTCATGCCTAGTATCCACCAAATCCTGGGTTCATTGGCTAGCACCAAGTAACTGGGTGTGGTTTCAGCCATATGGAATACCAGCACTTGGAAGGTAGATCAGAAGTTCAAATCTTCAGCTACACATAAAAACTCAAAGCTAGCCTGGGCTACATGAAAACTTGTCTCAAAACAAAACAAAATCCATGTATAATCTAGACTTCAAAAGTATTGTAAACAATGGTTCTGTCAACAAACTTTTTCCTAAGAATGTAGTTTTCATTTTTCCAAATGAGAAAAAAGATTCTTGCATGGGGGGGGGGCATCAAAAATAAGAGCATACTTGGAAAAAGGCAGAAAACAGACATCAAATTTTCTTTCATAGTAAATATTTCTTTCATATTAAAATATTATTCAAAATCATATTAATAAAACTGCCACCATCTACCAGGTCAGCCAAGTGAATAACTGTGTTATGAAAGATTTCTTGATATTTTTAAGACCCAAGCCACCCCTGCATTACAGTCTATATCTAGGTCTTCTACCACAGATTGCCATTTTGGCACCTTTCTGCTGCCGTTGTACAAGATCAAACCCCCTACCTCTCATCCTTCAGTGTCCTGTTACCGTAGACAACCCAACAGAGGTGATATTATTTCAGGACATATCTGAAGATAACTTTTTTTTTAATAACCAACCACCTGCATGGCAGGAAAAAAAATCACAGGAAGCAAATAACCATCCCTGCAAGAGCCACTGTCGCCTACAATCTCACAAGGTAATGAAACCAATTCCACACTTTGCTGGTAGTCTGCCACTGAAGGATAAAAACCAAAAGGTTTTGATCATCCTGTAAGCGAAGCCTAGAAGAATTCTGGGATTTAAACAAAGAAGAAAGGTAGAGTGCCCTACGTCCGTTTTGCTCTGAGATTTAATTGTCCTCCTGACTCAATGCTCATCCAGGCGCATGAAGCACTCCTGGACTTCTAGAGCCCAAACAGAGCTGAAATGAAGAAAATCATACCCAGGCAGAGAAGAGATATGATTACAGCAGCAGGGAGCTGTAACCCAGAAATCTGAATTTTGAGCTCAGGCAAATAAATCGTCTAAATTCACAAAAGAAGTCTCTTGATCACTCTCTCACCGATGCGCAAGTGGGAAGGAGTTCGCATCAACCTGTGAGATCCAGGGAAATTCAAATGCCTGCCACAAGAGATGATGATGGAGATGACCATACCCTGCAGC
>JADRCD010230273.1:6198-17027 GCA_019843815.1 Montemys delectorum
GTGTGTGTGTGTGTGTGTGTGTGTGTGTGTGTGTGTGTATGTGTGTGAATTTGATCAAACAGCATTAAATATATATATGGGATCTCAGAAAGAAATATTATTTTTACAGGGAAACAACTTCAGATCTTAATTTTGTTTGATGAGATTGAAGATGACATTATTTTAACATAAAAGCCATAGTGATTGATAGTAACTAGTTAATTTGGAAGATTCTCTTAGCTAACATTGTATTCATGGATGTAGACTATATGTAACAAAGAAGCCATAGGACCCCCTGTTGTGTTCTCTCCCTATCCATCCATAACAAACTGTGTTCACTTGTTGCATAACTATAGCAACAAAGGTATCTCAGAGCAGTCCTTTAAAATAATCTAACAAAAAAGCATTATTTAATATGCAGTTAATCATCATTTGATTATCCTTGATGGCTCTCTTTCATATAACAATCTATCAATTGTGCATTATTTACTACCAAATATATGACCAATGAAAACTTTAAGTAGATCATATGTTGTTATTAAGAAAAGATTAGATCATTTTATTTTGATCATGCCATATTTTAACTGCTCCAGACTTACCTCCTGGGTTGATCTTGTGAACAGCACATGGGACCATGCTACCAGACAAGCAAAGGAACTGGTAAGATTGAATGAGCTCAAATCTTGGGAATCTCAGAGACCTGAGAATGGCAGGAATGGAGCTGTTCCCTACCTGCCTCTACCTGCTCTGGCACAGGTAACCATGACACCCCACTGAGGACCATGAGTACTCAGTAACATAGCATAACCCCCAAAGGTCTTCTCCATGCTAATGAGGTATTTAGATAGCCCTGAACAGTCAGAAAATGAACTTTCCTCCCCTGGATATTCCTTCTCTCAAAAGATATATGATCCCTGGTTCATCCCCCCAAAATATATGGTTTTACATCCACCACCAAATAAAGCAATATGAATAAGCAAGAATGTTTCAAGCGCTACCTCACCAAGGTTCACTGCCAGGAAGGACTTTGACTAAAGAACCTTGACTAAGATTCCCAAGGATGGCGTTCTCTCCTCCAGCCCCTCTGGTGCTCAGCCCTTGCAGCTCCAGACCAGGTGAATCCTGTTCATTCCCCTTCTTGCCTTGGGAGTAGATACCCTGAGAGGAAATGTAGACCAGACTCCTTCCTGAATCCCTCTCCCAGGGGTACATTAGCTGCACCACTTTACCCAAAGAGGAGACTGGGAACCACTGTGGACTACCTGCCACCGATTTTCCCCTGCCTCCTCCTGGTGACATGCTTGCGGCCTGCAGACAAACCCAGCAGACGGGCCGGGTACAGTGTGACACTGTAATAGTCTTACACACACAGCCATAGCTATTTTAAGTTCATAAGTGAATGAGTTTGTCCCGTCCAGAAGACAATTTTATCTAGATCCTACTATTTCTCTAGCCTTTCAATGTTTGGATTCTGTCTCTTGAGATTACCTTTGGTATTATTTTTGTGTCTTCAAACAAAATTATGAACCCAGAATCATTATCAAGTAATATATATATATTTAATTAGGTTTGGGAAATACCTTAGCAAGTATAGAAGCTTGTTGACAGGCCTGAAGACCTGGGTTTAATCCCTGGGATCGGCATAGAGGAAGGAGAGATCTTGTTCCTGGTATTGTTCTCTGCCCTACTTTTCACCTCTGGACAATAGACAAACTAACTAACTAACTAACTAACTAACAACTAACAACCCTCTGACTAGATTCTAGGGCTCATTCCAAAAGAGGGAACTCAAATCTGACACTGATAAAAAGACCAAGAACCTGTGGATATTAAATAGGCCATAAGCCATAAGCAAGAAACTCTCCTTACCCTGTTTAAAGTACATATCATACAAGGACTCATTAATGACTTACTGCTTTACCCTTCGTGTTGTTAAGAAGGGACAGGAGAGAAGTACAGAGGGTCAGGGAATTGAATACAAATATATACCAATGGGGGATGTGTAACTGGGGGTAGTCACAAGAAAGTCCCAGATGCCAGGGAAGTGAGAGTCTCCCAGGACGCAACAAGGATGACATTAGCCAAAATACCCCCCAAAAAGGGGAGATAGGACCTGTAGAGACCACCTCCAGTAGATAGGCACAGCCCCCAGGTGAGGCATGGGGCTACCCACCCATCTCAAGATTTTCAACCTAAAATTGTTCCCATCTAAAGGAAAGGCAAGGACAAAAAAATGGAGCAGATGCTGGGGCCATGGTATTCTCAGAATCTTGGACATCCAGGTGCCATTGGGAATCACAGAAGAGCAGAGAACAGAGTGGATGACAGTGGGCTGGGAACAGCGTTCTAGACCAGTGCTAGGGGGAAAGAGGAGCTCTGGCTAGTCCCAGAGGTGATTGATTGTCCTTGACTCAAGGGTGTCAGGTTTAGTGGTGGTTGTGGCTGGGGGTGTGGAGAGGCTTTCTATGGGAGACTAGACTGTGGCTCTGTACTCAAAAAAGAATTTTTTAAAAATTTTTTATTAGATATTTTCTTTATTTACATGTAAATTTCTCCTTCCCCAGTTTCCCCTCCAAAAAACAAACTAACAAACAAACAAAAACAACAAGAACAAACCCCTGTTGCCTCCCCACCCCATGCTTGCCACCTCACCCTCTCCCACTTATTGACCCTGGCATTCCTCTACACTGGGACACAAAACCTTCACAAGGCCGAGGTCCTCTCCTCCTATTGATGATCGAATTTGCAATCCTCTACTATACACATGCTGTCAGAACATTCAGTCCCACCATGTATAGTCCTTATGTTGGTGGTTGGGTCCCTGGGAGCTCTGAGGGTACTAGTTAGTTCATATTGTTGTTCATCCTAAGGGGCTGCAAACCCTTCAGCTCCATAGGTCCTTTCTCTAACTCCTTCATTGGAGATTTTTTCCAATGGTTCCTCACAGCTGATCTTGATGAGAAAAAAGTAGACCATGGTTCCAAACAGTTTATTATTGTCATGGTGGAAAATGGATGCTTAAAACCATACCCCACCCTTCTCAGGGTTGGCCTGAGATTAATTACTTTTTGCAGGGAAGAATGTCTGGAAAAGCTTTTTGACTACACATCTGGACTTCTAGTTACCTCATTAGCACGGGAGAACGCTTTTCCTATTGTCTCAGTCTGAGATGTTAGGGATGCCTCATCTACATGGAGAAGGTCTTGGGGCATCGCCCTTAAGTGACTTATGACCACAAATCTCTCTGTGAGGGGCTGGGGCTGGAAGCAGTTGGAGCTCCTACCATCCCTTCAGGGTTTGGGGGACTTCAAGCCTTTAGCTCAACCTTACCAGGCTTTTTCTCACGGTCCATGGCACCTCAGACCCCTGAGAGGTTTTTCCAGCACCCGACTAATACAGATGCAGATACTTACAGCCAACCATTGGAATGAGCCTGGGAACCCCAATGGTAGAGTTAAAGGAAGGACTAAAGTAGTTGAAGGTGATTGCAGCCCCATAGGAAGAATGATATCAACTAAGCAAACCACTCAGAGCTCCCAAAGAGTACACATGGAGGGATTCATGTCTCCAGCTACATATGTAGCAGAGGATGGCCTTATCTGGCATCAATGGGAGGTCCTTGGTCCTGTGGAGGCTTGATGCCTCAGCGTAGGGGGATGCTAGAGAAGTGAGTTGGGAGTAGGTGAGTGGTAGAGGAGCATCCTCATAGAGGCAAAGGGGAGGGTGGATGGCATATGGGGTAGAGTAGATACCAGGAAGGGGGATATCATTTGAAATATAAACAAATGAAATAACTAATAAAGGAAAAAAATAGAATGAGAATAGCCTCCATAGGCTTATATGTTTGCATGCTTGATCCGCAGCTGGTGGAACTATTTAGTAAAGTTAGGGAATCATGGTCTTGGTGGAGGAGGTATACCAATTGATTGGATTTTAAAAGCCCACATCATTCTCATTCTCAGATAGTTCTCTCTCTTTCTCTCTCTCTCTTTCCCCCAATTTAAAGATGTAAGTTCTCCCATACTGCTTCAGCATCATGCCTGTCTGCTTGCTTCCTTGCTTAGTATGGATTTAGCCTCTGATACTAACAAAGTCCCCACTTAAATGCTTTCTTTTGTAAGTTACCTTTGCCACAATGTCTCTTCACAATAGAAATTTAACTAAGAAACCTACAAAACTAAGTGTCTTTCATCTCTCATCAGGAGTCTTCTCCTGCCAGTAGATGTCAAGTAGCCCAGAGATCCCCTACCTAACCAAGAAAAGACTAGAGATTTCTCAGACAGAAATGGGACACATAAATCTCACCTTGCTGCCACAAGCTCTTAGAGATCTTTGTGAAGAGGAAGCAGAATTCTTTCAAGAGCCAGAGGTGGGGGATAACTTTAAAGATAATATTTTCTGGACACAACAGAATAGTCAAGTGCACATTTGAATGAACTCAAAGCAAACAGAATCCTAGCACAGGGAATAGTAAGCATTTTATCCCTCCTTTCCTTAAGGAGCATTTGATAGATGCTGGGAGAGCAAAAGCCAGTTATCTTGGATGGTGTGATTGCTGGGATCTCGATTATGTTATAGTCAAGCCCCAAATCCAAGAAAGTGAGAGGGAGGGAGGGAAAGGAGAGAGAGAGTAAGTGAGAGAGAGAGAGAGAGAGAGAGAGAGAGAGAGAGAGAGAGAGAGAGATCTACTACATAGGATGGGTAGGGATGTGGGTTGAATCTAGGAGGAGTTACCAAGTGATGAATGTTTACCAAAATAAACTGTATGGAATTCTTAAAAATTTAAAAATCTATTAAATCTCTTTGAATGAAATAAAATTTGAAAATAAATCCCTGATATTTTCTGAAGGGAAATGGAAGAGGAGTAGATCTGGAGAAGAACGGACATAAGGGGAGACTGTGAGGAGGGGTTGGAGGAGGCTGTATTTATGAGTGATTAATAATAATAACAATAATAACAATAATAATAATAATAATAATAATAATAATAATAACTAGAAAGACATTCAAAGTCGAACTATTGACAACTCAATAAAATTTATGCCACATAGATGGATACTATATAATACAAAAGAAAAAATGATATATTCATTAAAATTCAATATACGTTAGATAAACATAAATGACCTGAGAGTAGAAAATCCTTTTATTTCATTATTGATAATTGTAGCACTTTCTGTATCTTGAAAAAAGGCAAACCCAGTCATATAGATGTTAAGTTAATGAATTTGCAGATTTTAGTATAATCCCCTCATGTTTTGGCAAATGAAATCTGACATCAACAGTCCTTACACAGCAAGTAGTTCTTAGTGTTCCTCTTCCTAATCTATAAAGCAGTATATGTAAAAAGGATACTTCAAAGAGGAGAATCAGTTATGCAAACATAATAATCATGTGATGATTATACTTAAACTATTTTGATAATAACTACTACTAGTAGCATTATTATATAAATCCTCTATACTACTGTTTAATTAATAAGAAGCAAATATTGCCATTTGAAATACAAAAATTAAAAAAAATGTCCAAATGTCCTTCACTAGTTATCAATAATTAGAAATTTTATCTCCTAAAACATAGAAAAAAGAGCATACATAACTTTTAATAAAATTATATGAACTAACAAGCAAAATAAAATATCTGGGGGACAGAAAGATCAAATAAAATTAAGTATTAACATTTTTGAAATAAGCTGCTGTAAATGTGTTTTTTAAAAAATGACACATATATACCACTATTTACATCTTGAAATTATCAGTAAAAAATTTGTAGTAAATGTGTCTTATAAAATTCTAAGTGAAAAATTCAGTTCAAGGGGTTGGAGAGATGGTTCAGAGATTAAGAGAACAGGTTGCTCTTCCATGGGACCTGGGTTCAATTCTCAGAACACATAATAATTTACAACTGTATAAAACTCCAGTTCCAGAGGATCTTGACACCCTCATACAGTCCTACATGCAGATAAAATGCTAATGCACATAAAATTTAAAAACATATAAATCAAGATAAAGAAAAGATAAAGAAGGTTGAAGATATGAAATATAACAAGGAATGTTAACAAAGGCAATGCAGTGTTAGAAGTTTTACAAATTAAAAAAAAAAAACTAAAACTGGTGAAAGAAAGTTTGGATTTGATGATGGATCAATCTATAGATATTAAACACTCTAAGAGATACATATACAATTAGGAAATTATCCAAAGTTCATTGCAGTATCAAAGAGCATGAAATTTTTGAAATCAGAGTTAAGAGAAATAGAGTGCCAAATAAGATTCTCTAGAACACTGGAGCCTCCAATAAGAGAATGAAGAAGAAAAAAAACATTTTAAAGAGTGAGACTCTCTAATGTATAATTCAGAATAAGAATAAATAATATATAAATCATGAATCTCTCTTACATGTCAGAAATGTACTGACCAGTGATGACAGAACCAATTAAAAAAAAACATGGCCAAATAGCTCATAGGTCCAAGTGAAGAATCTAATAAAGATTCTCAGTGAATTATTATTATTATACCCATAGATCAGAGCATCTGTCAATCCTTATCAGACAAACTTCTCTCTTCTTGCAGCATGTGCAACATAATGACCTAAAACCAATATACAAAAACTGATGCAGTATAGAACACTTGTAATCTCTGATCCTGGGTGCTAGAAGATCCCTGGGGTTCACTGGCCAGCCAAATAAGTTATATCAGTGAGCTTCAAGTTCAGTGAAAAAAAATCCTACGTCTAAAAATATAGACAGCATTTGAAAAAGAAGCTTGAAGCCCATTACTGCCTACCCCCACATCTGCACGTTTACACATGAACACTCTCACACACGCGTGCACACACACACACACACACACACACGCACACGCACACACACACACACACACACGCAAGCACGCGCGCACACACACACACGCACACACACACACACACACGCAAGCACGCGCACACACATACACACACACACACACAAAGTCTCTAAATGGAAGTATGTGTTGAATTTATTATTTTAATCCACATTTATGTTATTTATCACATGAACTATAAAAACAGATTAATATTGAATGTCAAAATGAAAAAAATGAATGTCATGAAAAATGAATGACACACACTAAACTAGAACTCAGTGTTCCTATGAAGGAAGGGGTGGAGTGGGCACTTTTCCTTGATCAGGATCGTTACTATATTCACCAATGAATTACTATATTTTTTTAACTATGTGTGAATTTAAATCTCACCTTAACCCATTGATATGTCAAATTGTTGCCACAATTTTTTATTACTGCTTCCCAGAAAAACTTTAATTTACTGAATCAATTATTGACTCTTGAAAATAAAATATAAAACTTAAGGTGTACCTAACATTTTTGAGTAAAATCATTAAAATATGTGACTTTATTAATCAGAATCAAGAGGACACCATGCCTCCACTCTCTAGGGAATACCAACTATATACTGCCAGTCAGTTGACTGGAAAATAGTTAACTCAAACCTATCCTAGTTCATGTTATAAAGAAACAAAAAATTAGTTTGCTATAATATCTATACAACTACATCATATGCTTAAAGGCATACTGGGTACTGGGAGGACAAAAAATTAGCATATGTGTGGAAAGTCTCCAATATCCGATGATATATTCTCATACCAAGAATTCATGAAAGAGTAAGAAACATAAGAGATACATGAATTCCTATCTTTTTATACATAAAAAATGCCAATTGTGGGCCAGGGGCAGACATAGAACTCCTTACTTGTAACAGCAGGAAAAAGGAGCACATTCTGGTTGAAATTTCACATAAATTTAATGTGTCTTTGATCATAAATGTTCTAAATAACAACTTATTAACAATCACTTAAAACAAATAAAACACATTGCCCCAATAAGATGTGTAGCCATGACCTGAGGTATTTTCACCTCTACAAAATTTTATATTTCATGATCAAAAATATCATAAAATGTTGTCTTGCTCAGAATGACATTTTATTTATTTATATTTTATTGGTTAATTTATTTACATTTCAAATGTTATACCCCTTCCTGGTTTCCCCTTCGCAAATGCCCTATATCATCCCCCACTCCCCCTGCTTCTGTGAGATTTCTCCACCTACATATGCACACCCTCCTTACTATGCTAGCATTTCTCTACACTGGGACATCCAGTCTTTACAGGGCCAAGTGCCTCCCCTCCCACTGATGTCTGACATCCTCTGCTATGTATGTGGCTGGAGCCATATGTGCTCTTTGGTTGGTGGTTTAGTTCTTCAGAGCTCTGTGGGATCTGGTTGGTTGATATTGTTGTTCTTCCTATGTGGTTGCAAACCCATTCAGCACCTTCTGTCTTTTACCTAACTCCAGAAAATGTGGTACATTTACACAATGGAGTACTACTCAGCTATTAAAGATGATCACTTCATGAAATTTGCAGGCAAATGGATGGAATTAGAAAACATTATCCTGAGTGAGGTAACTCAGTCACAAAAGAACACAGATGGTATGTACTCACTGAGAAGTACATATTAGGAAAAAAGCTTGGAATACCCGTGATATAATTCACAGAATGACATTTTAAAGGGCCTCCTAAGTATCTTATACTGATTTCCTCATTGATATGAGAGTTGGTAATAACAGCCACTTTACAATTTTGTAAAGAACAGGGACACATGGATAACATTTATATCACCACTAATAATTAAACATGACAGTTGTAATTAGTGGTATTATGACTTATGACCAAATCAATTTTTATCCATAATCAATGCAATAAAACACACACAAGCCTGTGATCCCAGCTTCATGTAAAGTACGGGACTCACTGAAACGTTGTGACCTTCCTGGAAAAGACAGTAAATTCAAGGACATCCAAGCAGTTTTGTGAGAGGCTATATTATGGGGGGGAAAAGACACTAGGGAATATATTGCTGTAGTAGTCTTTACACAACAAGTACAAGGTTGGAGGTTCAAGTACTAGCTCCAAAAACAACAGCTGAAAAACAAGTGTTACAGAACAAAGCACAAATGACAAATTTATCAAAGAACACTTGAGTATTTAAATTCACCAATTTAAAGTAAATGTTGGTAGGGAAGGTAGCAATAGCTTTTGGACCAGGAGAGAGGGCTCCTTGAACCACAGTATAGCGATTGATGGCAGAAAAGCTGTGGATCGCATTCATCTGAACAGAAGCTGCAGATCTCTGAAGAGGCACAGGGTATCATTGGACTAGATCGTTAATGTTTCTAAAAGACATTGTTGCTTTCCTAGTGAGGACTTCAACCATCACCATTACTGTGAAGGGTGGCAAACATGGCCACAAGGGAGTAATTTCTGGATCACAGTAAGCATTGAAAATGGCTGGAGATTCATTAAGGGATGTCTATGATCATCAACGCTGGAAACTAGGAAAATGGAAGGTAACAGCATCGTGGGCTAATGGCTACTGGCCCCATGACATTAAATCCAGTGCTGTTTCAGGTTCATTGCTCCAGATATAGCCTAAAGGATCACCTTGTCTCCTACACACTCCTAGCTTTACTTTTAAAAATCATACAAAACATTGAGCACCAACGTAAGTGGGTTAACATGAAAAATGCTAAGTGTCGGTGCCTATCAGCAAAAATGGACTATGGCATTTACAGTAGATAGAATGTTGAACAAATATTATGGGACATTGAGAACTATAGTGCTCTAGGAAAATACAGACAATTACTGTAGTGGAAGAGAAGCATCAGTCTAGTCACTATTTCAATGAGTGTAATCGTATAAATTACAGAATAAGAATCTACAGACTTGTTAAATTTCCATATAATTAAATGTAAATGAAATCTATCAATCTCTAGGTCTCATATACAAATCAATATGAGCCTCTCTTGAATTGAAGTAGTATTTCTAATATAGGTGACTTGAAGCATTATGACAAAATTACCAATTTTCTATAAAGTAGATAAATGTATGTTGCAGATTTGATTGTATGATTTATAGAGAGGTATGATTAATAATGTCACTAGTTTTCTATGTATTAACATCTGGGTATTTGCTTAACTGCTACTATATAGCACATTTCTGAAATAGTAGCACTTTAGAAATTTATCTTTTAGAAAAGAAAAACAGAAAAGCAAAAGGATAAAAATTTGACAAAAATCTTCTACCTCAGACTCTAAATGTGAACACAGCTGTGTTTCTTGTTCCACATTCTATGCTGTGGTGTGCTCTTTAAATTCTCCACATACGTCTCTTTGTGATTTCTAACCAAGAGCTCATTATTAAATAATGAGCAGGCAAAAAATGACAATAATATTTTGATAGCTTTCACATGCCTCTGAAAGAGTACAATCAGGCTGCTGTGTATGCAATTATTAGAAGAAATTGTTAAATGATTCTGCCATCTGTTCTGAATTACATACAATAAACTCAAGTATCTCCCAGCATGCAAAGTGAGCCAGGGAGCAGTGGGATCCCCTTCAGATAGAGGGAATGCCCTGTTGTCTGTAGAGTTCAGTGCTTACAGAAAGTCCTAGAAACCAGGTCTGTTAAACACACCACGTTTTCTTCTTCAAAGGAAGGAAAGGATAACTCTTCTCCCAGAAGTGGATGTTGCCTAACAATCTGGTAACCATTTGCTATTCTTTGGAGCCAGCCTTCATCTCAATCTCCCAAATCCTGAGCAATCCTCAGTTGAGAGAACCTGTTTTTATGCTTATTACAAATCCTTCATCTCTGGGCTTTTATCTTGAACACATGATCCAAGCATTCAGCAGTTGAAAGAACTTTATGTGCATGCATAGATGTATGTGTTCATGCCCCCATGGTTCCCGACCCCGGTGTGTGTGTGTGTGTGTGTGTGTGTGTGTGTGTGTGTGT
>JADRCD010230273.1:20140-30690 GCA_019843815.1 Montemys delectorum
TCTCTCTCTCTCTCTCTCTCTCTCTCTCTCTCTCTCTCTCTCTCTCTTTTCCTTCCTTCCTTCCTTCCTTTCTTTCTTTCTTTCTTTCTTTCTTTCTTTCTTTCTTTCTTTCTTTCTTTCTTTCTTTCTTTTTGTTTTCTTATACATCACAGGACCACTTCAAAAGGCATGGCACTGTACTGTTAATCAAGAAAATGCCCCACAAATGTGTCTATAAGGCTTTGTGCCCCAGTGTAGGGGAATGCCAGGGCCAATAAGTGGGAGAGGGTGGGGTGGCAGGCATGGGGAAGGGGAAGGCAAAAGGGGTTTGTTCTTGCTTTTGTTTGTTTGTTTGTTTGTTTGTTTTGGAGGGGAAGATGGGAAAGGGAAAATGTACATGTAAATAAAGAAAATACCTAATTAAAAAAAAAAGAAATCTGATAGATGCAATCCCTCAATTAAGATTCCTTTTTCTCAAATAACTTGCTCTTTTGTCAAGGTGACTATAATAATAAGTAGCACAGTCATTTTTTTAAATATAAAACAGTACTGGTAGCACAGGTTAGAGAAATTTGGGAAAAAAAAAGATGAGAAACATCTAAATATTATACACAAAAGTCTTCAAAACTTCTTTCAAAAATACTAAACTAAATAATCCAGGAAAGAATCAGACAGACACACAGAAAGAAAAATGGAAAAGGGGGAGTGGAAAGGAGAGAGGGAGGGAGGGAAGGAAGAAAGCAAGGAAGGAAGAATGTGGGGGAAAAAAGCCAGCAAGCAAAGAAAGTAGGTGGGTAGGTGGCATCTGAAGAACAACCTCCAAAGATGGTGTTATTCTGTCCTCCACATGTATGTACATAAGCAAATCACATATGCATGTGAAAACACATATACTGAAAGAGAGAGAGAGAGAGAGAGAGAGAGAGAGAGAGAACAATGTGTTCCCCCACCCAAAGTAGTAAGCTGAGATTATCATATTATCTGATATCAAATTATATGTCAAATCTGTACTACTAAAAAATAATTACTGTATGAAAAAAATCGTTGAAAAATGGAGACAGAGAAGCTGGTACTCATATGAAGCCAACAAACTTTCAGGCTTTTAGCAAACAGGCTAAAATATGGTTAGGAGAAAGGATCCTCTATTATAATCACATATGAAAGGAGGAAGTGTGTTCTCTCTCACATGCTACAAACATCAGCTCAAAGTTGATTAAGCCTTACAGGGGAAATCTGATACATACAGCTGTGGAAAGGCAAGACAGAAAATGCTTCCAGGTATTGGAATACACAATTGGAATACATTGGAAATGGCCTCAAAAGCATAGGGAAAATAAATAAAGAACAACAACCAGTTCTTTGTTGTTAGTAATAAATACATAAATATAAATAGCTATTCCTGTTACAGAAGCAAATAGAAAAGGTTTTTGCTCAGCCAGAGGGTACAATCCACAGAGAGAAGAGATAGTCTACCAAGTGGGAGAAAGTAATTTCCAGTGGTTCTTCTGTTAAAAAATTAAGATACAGAATACACATTTGAACACTGAATAGCAAAGAAAAATAAATATCTGATTAAAAACCATACAACAGATACAGTGGATATTCTCCAAAGAGAATACAATTGACCAGCAAGTGTATGGATAGATGTTTAATCTTCATAATAATTGGAGAAACGAAATTGAAAGCCATGGGGTGTCACTTCATTCCAATGTGTAAAATAAGTATCAACTAGGCACAAGTTAAACAACTGCTAAAGAGGATGTGATGAAAAAGGAGCCAGTTATGTTAGTAGAAAGTAAACTAACACAGCCATACTGGAAAATAGTACAGGGTGCATATTATACAATTATAATGCAGTCCAGAAATTCCTCTACTGATTCCACATGCAGAAGATATGAAATAAGCATGTTGGAGATACATAAAAACATGTTCATTGCATAGTTGCTCACAAAAGCTAAGAAAAAGGTAAAACCATAAGTGTACATCAGCTGCTAAATGTGAACAAGATATTGTATATATTCTATGAGAAATATTATTCACCCTTAAATAGCACAGATAAAGAAATTCTTAATAAAATACTTGCAAAGTAAAACACATGAAAAAGATCATTCATCATGATCAAATAGGATTCATTTCAGAAAAGTGGGGATAATTAAACATCTGTAAATTAATAAATGTAATTCCCTGTATAAACACACTGAAAAATGAAAACCATATGATCATCGCAATAGATGCAGAAAAGCCTTTGACAAAAACCAACAGCCCTTGGAGAGATTAGAGAGAAAAGGGGCATAGCTCACTGTAATGAAGGCAGTTTACAGCAAGTCTCTAGACAATATCAACTTAAATGAACAAAAAGAAAAAGTAATTCGACTAAAATCAAGCACAAGTCAAGGTGTTCACTCTCTCCATAACTGTTTAATATAGTACTTCAAGTCTTAGCTAGAGAAAGAAGACAACGAAGGGCATCAAGAGGATACAAATTGGGAAAAAAAAGAGGCCAAAGTATCTTTATATAAAAAGAATCAAAAACTACACCTGGAAATTACTATAACTGAAAAACACTTTCAGCAATTAGCTGAGTATGAAATTAACTCACAAAGATGAGGAGCCTTTTTATATACAAATGACAGACAGAGAAAGAAATTAGGAAAACATCCCCTGTTTTATATAGCCTCAAAAATGTAAAATAACTTGGGGGTAACTCTAACCAAAGAGGTGAACAACTTGTAGGATAAAACCTTTGAGACGCTGAAGACAGAAATTCATGAAGCGATCAGGAGAAATGTCAAGAAGCTGAAGAGATTATACAGCAGCTGTATGGTGATAACAATCTTCTATAATTTCAGTTCTGTGGGACCCCATGCCCTCTGCTGACCTCTGCGCACACATGTGTGTGTAGTGCAAATAGATGCAACACAAACATACACGTAAAAATAAAATAAAAGTTTTAAATAAAAAATTATTCTGAGATATAGAAAATATGGCAGTTGGTTACCTATTAAGTATTCAGCAAACCTCTGAGTAAATATGACTTTCAAAAGGTCATAGAAAAAGAATACATATAAATGTATATATATATATATATATATATATGTATATATATACTGATATATAGTGATACTATATATGAGTATCACTATACTGTATCAGTATCAGTATAGTGTAGTATACTGATATACTACAAGAACATTTATAATATATAACATTTATGCACATATATAACTAATATTTAAATAAATATTTATATTTATTTACCTAAAACACATATATAAATAGAATATATCATCCTATCTACATAGAACTTATTGGCACTTATTTATGACATATAAATAGGGAATGGCAGGCAGATAATGACATGATATTCAAAGTATTCAAGAATCATTAATAGTGAATCAATTTGCTCACTAGTCATAGGTTCCAAATACTCACTGAGCAAACCAAAATGGTGCTGAGCTCAAGCTGCAGCTATTAGTGTACTTCTTAGTAAATGTGGGAGGAGGCCACCATGTCTATGGTGGTCTCTGCAACTCTAAACCGTGACAAGGGCAGAAAGCATGCACTTTGCTTTTTCAAGTTTGATCTTTGAAGGATTAAGTCTTAATAAGAAATAGTGAATAAATCCTAACAGAGGAAACCATTGAAACACATGTATCTGCCTTTCATTTTTATATGAAGTAAATTCCTTTTTTGTCTCTGTTTTACTTTCTCCTCACTGGATACATAACAATAAAACAAAAGTGAACAAGATTCACTGATCTCACTCTGTTACTTGCTCTGATGCTCTGCTGAGAGGACCCTAGAGTCCTCTCCACTCACTGCATGTCACTCGAAACCACTTTGGGCAGGCTACAATGGCACTCTACATGGACTAATCAGAATTTCCACCAAACCAAGACAAAAATGATCAAAAGGAACATGAATACAGAATGGGAAAGAGAAACAAGTTTGTCATTCAAATGTGAACTAAAGACAAAAACTTAAAACATTGCCTTTAAAGCAACTATGAAATTTTAAATTAATTGGACTGTTAGATGAGAAAATTATACTACCCAATTATTGTCTTGTCTCTTCAACACTTTGAAAATGAATGTGATAAAATATTGCATTCTGATCAAGAGATGTCTTTGTCTCATAATTGAGTGAGCTAGTTTCTAAAATAAAATGAGTTGATACTTTTAAACTCAATTTTAATAAACGGGAAGATAACAAAGTCCACCATGGAGTTTGCCTCAAGTGCGGCAGTGTTGACAAATTTTGAGCTGAACTGCATAAAGCTAATTTAAAATACTAAATTTAGAAAACAATTTACACTGTAATATCTTTGCTTCTAAAAAGTAAATAAGTATTGAAATAGCCACACTTTCCAAGTGTGAGCATGTTCAGAACAGCACTTCATTTGAACTGTGATATTATATAGGGCAAGGCCATAGCTATTTTAATACATCGACTTACTTATATTTATGATATAAAATCTTCATTCCCAATGCAAGTTACTGAATTTAAAAAAGATTTAAGAATATATGATATAATTCTCATTTTAAAAATTATTACAAATATAAAATTCTACAGTCACTAGTGTTTCAAATGCCATAGACAGCTGGGGATTTGACCACTATACAAATCAAAATAATACTCTGAATACTTTTACAATATAAATAAAACAATGTGTCATTTATGTTCATAATGTCAATTAATATATTACTTTGGCAAATCTTAAAATCTATTACCAACGGGCTTTCTCCCATCCACACCAGCATGTCTATTAGGTATAGTCAGTGTTCGAATCATGCTAAGGAAACCATGCCGGTGAGACTTGTAGGTATAGCACCTGACATTATTAAGAGACAATGTGTCAAAGTAAGCACCTGCACCCTTAGGTTCTTACAGTCTTCACACCTCCTCTTCCACAATGCTCCCTGACTCTTAGGTGCTAGATTGACTTTTGTAGAGAGCAGGATTAAACAGTCTTACTCAGGGATAAGCACACTGAATGCTTATTTAATATCCAAATGTCAGTCTAGAAAACATATACACAAATATATAATATATAGAGCAGACTATATTATGTGTATATGGATATACATACACATACAAACACACACACATATATACATATATATACATATATACATACATATATATACATATATATATATGACAATGAATGAAAAGTAGCGGCTATGCATTTGAAAGACAGCAAGGAGCAGTATGTGGGGTACATGTATGTCAGGGAGAGGCATGTGGGAGTATTTGGAGGAAGGAAAGGAGAGAAAGAAGTGTTATCATTATGTTATTACCTCAAACACAACAGAAGTTAAAATAGTTAACAGAATTATTAATATTTTCTTTCCTTTCCACCAATTAATCATCTCCTGTGACTTAGTGTCTATATAGCTAAGTGAACATTACTGGAATAACTGATTTAATGACCTGTGGCAGCAACACACAAAACCATAATGTGGAGATGAGATTAAACAAGAAATGAATATTATGTAATAATTCATTTTCACTAACCCTAACAATCTTTACTGCGGAAGTATACATTTCAGGATTTGGGGATAAAGATGCCTTTAGATTTCTTCCAATTCTATTTCCATTGTCAAGTGAAATGTCTCAAATAGACTACATCATACATGTGTATAGAGCTCATAGAGGAAGATATGCTTGGATTCCTGATCTCCCTTGTTCCATGATTCTCAGCCATTACATATATTCCAGAAAAATATAAATTACCAAAATCTCCCTTATCTGAACCTATTCAATGTCATAACATTAAAATTAAAATCACTCACCATAGAAAACCAATGATGACATGTATTATAACATCTATTTATCAAGATAAAATAATTTGCACATTCATCATTCTTTCTAAATGAGGGAATATTAATCTTGTATGGTGATATTATAAAGAAAATTACTTTGTTTAGTGATCTCAATTTTGTTTATCATCTTCCTGTGCTGTTAATCAAAGAATCTAATTTCTCTGGGCTCCAAAGAATTGGTGCTTTGAGCCTTTATTATTTCTTCATTCTATTTAATTGTAATCCTGTAACTTAATTTAATGTAATGTAAAAACTCCCTGTGTTGTGGCAGTGCAAAGTTTCCTGAAACAGTAAGCCCATTAAAGCATATTAAAAGTATTTATCATGAGCCTCATGAGTACCAGTAACACAGCAAATGGAAATGTGCAATACATAATTGGAAGAAATAATTCAGAAAAATGTTTCACCATTTGTCTATGTAAAACAACCAGAAAAACAGCCATTAAGATGAAAACTTTTTTTTCTAAAAGTAAAGTCCTTAAATTAGTCACTTATGTCTATATCTAAAAAGAGGCAGTAATTAAATTGAATGGAACTTTTTCTCAAAATTTTACATTGTTAGTAGTACATATCTAATGAAACAAATTTAATCTTGGTAGATGCTTATTCCAGTTTCATTCCAGCTAGACATTCAGCAATGACAACTGTTCTTTAGAAAAAGTTCCGGCTATTGATTATTTACAATGTATTGTCATAGGAAATCAGTGTTCAATTTTGTATGTCACTCTCAATCATTATTTTCTCAAGTAATGTTTTGATTTGATTCCTAAATTCATATTCTTATGCTTTATGACTCCATGAAAACAACTTTAAAGGTATTGATATCTTTCTATGTATGGAGGAATCACTTTATTGTTTTTATTGAATGAATAAATAAATAAATATTGTTTATTATTAAATATTTATTTATTTATGCCAGGGTTGGCTCAATTTAGTATTTAATAGGCCAAGGTGCATACATAGAGGTAAGAGAACAACTTGTAAGAGTCAGTTCACCCCTTCCACAATGCAGGTTCCAGGTAAAAAACAGATTTGTCAGCACTGATGGCAAAGCATGTTCACTACTGGACCTTCTCAATGACTCTATAAACTGAATCAACCATGTCTAAACCAACAGATATTGTTAATATCAGATTCTCCAGTTACTTGTTCATACTTTTTCTTAGAGACAAGATCAAGAGCAGCTTCAGGATTAGCCATTAGTTCACATAGCCTAAGCAACTTTCTCCCACATTTTTAACAAACATTATTTAAAAAATTTTGGGGGGGTTGGTTCTATGTGTGCTACAGCATACATGTGAAAATCAGAAATATTTGTGGAAGTTGGTTCTCTCCTTCTACCAAGGATGTCCGAAGGAGTGAAGTCAGGTTATCAGGCTTGGCAGTTAGCATTTTTACCTGCTGAGCTATCTTGCCTCATCTGAGTATCTTTTATTAAATTTGCATAGCTCTCAGGCTATTACTATTCCAATTGTTTTCTTACTTTATACCTATACACTTTGCCTGTTTTGCAAGAGTGATCCATTTTTTACTTATTGATCACTGCTACATTGTGTATCTTGCTCTTCCATCTCCTGATTCCCTAGGAAAAAAATAGTATCTAAAATCTCAACAAAAATAACATTTAAATATTTCAGGTATTTTTTTTGCTGGCTATATTTCATACTTCTATTTTGGAGTTTAAAATATTTGACCTTCAGCTATTGCCCTTATTTCAAACTGTCTTGTATTTCAATGGAAGGAATTATCTCAAGTTGTAGGACCATTATTCTGAACCAAGTAATTCTTGACTTCTATTATGACATGTTTCAAACTCAAAGGGCCATTTGGCTCTTTTTTTCTTTAATAACTGACACTTTCATCACTTAACTAACATATCATGGAGATGACTCACTCACACCATAACATTTTGCATTTGTGGTAAATTACTTAGAAAAGATTCAGGAAAGCAATCTTTCCTACAGTGTTACCAACTGTATAAAGGCTCTCATACACATTGGTTAGGTAAGAGAAATAAAATGTTCCTGGCTCACGTGAGCATAAGCAACTTGCTAAGCTTCCTCCATATTTCTGTCAAGGTCATTGTTGAAATAGCATGGTCTAAAAGCATATGCTTATGTACAAGTAGCCTTGGATTCGTTGCACTAATGAGTTTCTGGGATCTAATTTTTGTGTGGAATATGAGGATGTAATTAAACTTTGGTAAATTTTTCTAGGTACGCAATGTGCTAGCCATGAAGAGTGTTGAAGCTTGGCTTTAGTTCCAGGATAATTTTTTCCCATTAGCAAGTCCAGTGTTTTTCCTTATTTTTTATCTATGCTTTTCATAATTCTTATGTGGTGGGTGGCATCTTTTTGTTTTTATATATATTTATGGAGTTTTGTTTTAATTAATTAATTTATTTATATTAATCTGTTCCATTGTGTGGGAGTATGTCTGATTGTGTAGATGCATATATACTACCAAAAACTCCTAACAGTGTACTAGGAAATTATACAAATGACCTGTTTAATAAATGAATGCTCAATTTTCAATTAATCTACTTATCAAAGTGTAGAAATCTGTTAGTATTTTAGGTAATTAATAAGATCCTATTCTTTGTTCGTAAGTAGCGTATCTTAAAAAAAGAATGGAAAAATAACAGTGTAAGGTTAGATATTTTTTCCTAAATCTTAAATTTTTTTCCTTCAATGTACAGTTGTTTGATTATTTAAGCAACTGGATATAAAAAAAACACATTCTAACCATTCTAACCCCTCTCCTATGGCCTTCTAGAACTAACTGATCACAAATTATTTCATAATCTTCTTAATTATAAAAATAGTTATGATTTATAGCTTTTGTATACTAAATACGCAGTCTAATTCTGATACCATGCTTTGTTTTATTAAATTAGCAAAAGATTGGCCTGGTGATATGTCTCAGTTGGCAAGAGCTCTTCTGAAGGTCCTAAGTTCAAATCCCAGCAAGTGGCTCACAACCACCTGTAATGAGATCCCCTCTTCTGGTGCATCTGAAGTCAGCTACTGTGTACTTATGTGTAATAATAAATACATCTTTAAAACAATTAGCAAAGCATTATAACTAAAATTTAAGTAGCAGCTCCAATAAAATACTATACCTGTGCCCAGAAAATGATTTGTGAACAAAAGCACTAACCAGGGGCAGTTACTGCTTTTCAGTAATTTTCCAAATAATTTTAAGACATTCTCTACTCATCTAGCATCTTTTGATGTAACAGTTTCAAATATTTTCTTGCTGTATAAGTTAAACCTATTGTGAGTTATAAAAGTCCAAAATACTTTCTGTCAATGGTATTGTAAGAAATCACAGGCAGGTTTAGAAGTTAATTTTTAATTCCCATCCAAAAAGCCATAGAAGACAAACATTCCCTATATTCGTCATCTGAGCATTCATGAATAACCACGTGGTTCATAAGCATTTGGTCTAGGAAACTCAACACAAAGTGGAAGATCAAATGTTGCCAATATGAAACAAAAGTAAATTCACCATATTAAAAGACTTGTGGGGTTTTATTTTAAACCCTTCTACAACATGTCCATATGAAATGTAAACTTTATGGATAATATCAACATGAGTAAAATTCTATTAATATTATATGGATGCACTGTATTTTCTGTATTTAAGTGAATATTCGTGTGAAAATATAGTAAACTTATGCAGAAATTAGTTTGAGTGAGAGGGGAAGGATATTCTCATCTGAAGCAAGTCTTATAACTTCCTCTAGTAACAAAAACTAAAATTAGAATGGCAACAAAGGTTACACAGCAGATTGGAAGAAAACAGCTCAATTTCCAAGTAGAACAGAAGAAAAAAAAAAGAACATTGTTGGAACAGCCGCATATGATCATACCACCACTAAGCTGTCAGAGCTGAGATATAAGAAACCTAATTCAGCTTAGGATGCAAGAGAGGACATGAAAATTCCCACTATCCTTCCCCACCTCCCTAGTAAGAAGACTGGGACCTTGCTGCATCTGCTCACTCTGACAGAGTTCTTTGGTAAACATTCCATAGAACAATGTAACTTTCCATACTACTAACGCAACAGTGTAATTCTTTTAGAAAATGTTGCAATTTCTTCTTCATTATAGAATTTTAAAATGCTACCTCTAGTTACAGGAAAATATCAGGCAAGTCAGGAATCAGTTTGGTATTCTATTTCAATTAATGGAGATGGCTTCATTTATCTAACAAATCTAGTCTTTCTGACAAGGGAATCAAAGCCAGGATTGTATCCTAGGCTGTGGGACTCCTTACTCAGGGAATTGCTGAGAATGTATTCTCTCAAACCTTTGTTTAAACATGATTACTCACAGATAAATTATAAACTGATGATTTTTATAGAAACAATACAGGCTAGTAAAGTATGCCTTAATCAGATTTCAAATATATAACAAATACCTCAGGAGAGCTTTCTATATTATCAGAAATTATACTCCTGAAAAAATAATATGAACAGGAGATGTATGTCCTTATGCCCTAACTTTGGATTAGTAATTAAATTGTCTACTGTGAAAATGTATTCTCACACTAGAATTCCATAAATCTGGGCAGCTGTCTTATTTACAGTAGTCCAGTGTAGAAAGTAAATTGTTATTTAAAAAAGAATATGTAAGAAAGTAGTGATGTTGTTGTTCATCCTAAGGGGCTGCAAACCTTTCAGCTCCATAGATCCTTTCTCTATCTCCTTCATTGGGGACCGTGTACTCAGTTCAATGAAT
>JADRCD010230273.1:31090-54661 GCA_019843815.1 Montemys delectorum
TGTGTATAGTAGAGGATTGCAAATTTGATTATCAATAGGAGGAAAGGACCTCGGCCTTGTGAAAATTTTGTGCCCCCGTGTAGGGGAATGCCAGAGTCAATAAGTGGGAGAGAGTGGGGTGGCAGGCATGGGTAGTGGGGAGGCAACAGGGGTTTGTTCTTGTTGTTTTTGTTTGTTTGTTTGTTTGTTTTTTGGAGGGGAAACTGGGAAAGGAGAAATTTACATGTAAATAAAGAAAATATCTAATTTAAAAAAAAAAAGAAAGAAAGTAGTGATGTAGCTGTATAGTGGAATTTGCCCCTTGATCCACCAGAACTCTTGCTATTCAGTAGATCAAAGGAAATCTAATGGAGAAATATAGAAATAAGTCTATTGTATGCACTATTGTGATTAAACTAGGAGATCCTAAAAGAAAGATAGAGAACAGTGATAGAAAACAAGTACTTACTGGGGGTCTTCAGTAGAGGGAAACAGAAAGTATTTGAGATTGAAACAAATGGCTTAATGATGATTGCAGTGATACAAAAATAACATTGCAGGCATTAGAATTCTTCAGATGGTCAATCTTAATGTCTTGAAGATAAATTGCCCATAGCGACAGAATGGATGCAATCATCTAGTGACAAAATAAAGTAAACCATGAAAAGTAAGCATTTGAGGTTTGTGCTATGACTCAGTAGGTAAAATGCTTCCAACAAAAGCATGAGGACCTGAGTTTAGATCCCTAGGACCTAGAACTGAGCTTCATAGCACACATCCAATATCCCAGCACTGGGTAAGCAGACAGGTAGATCCCCAGAGAAACTTGGTCTAGCCAAAACAAGAAGAACTAGGTTCAGTGAGAGATCCTGTCTCAAAATGTATTGTGGAGAGCAATGAGAGAAGATATCAGGGTTGCCTACACACACACACACACACACACACACACACGAGGGAAAGAGAGATCTATAAAAGCTTATCAGCCTTGTTTTGCAATTTAAACAGTATCTATAGCAATGTGTAGTGTGTAATGATTCCTCTACATAATTTTCATTAATTTTTTTAATCTATAGAATTCTATAGTGGTGAAGTGAGAAACAAGGCTTCCCCTAATGAGACAAGTCTAGCAAAGGAGGGCTTCCTGCAGAGCTTCGCTGCTGACAGAACTTGAGTGAACAGGAAATGCATGTCTAGCTTTTTTGCAAGTGAAGGATCAGGTGCAGATGGTGCCAAGCTCCAGTTACAGATTCCTGTCTCCAGCAGTCCAAGAACTAAGTGTCCAGCTCCCCATTTCCAAGGTACACAATGTGATTAACAGGAGAAAGGATGTACTGTGGTATTCTCAGAAATAAATCCCATCTAAACATTAAGTTCATAGCAGCCAGATCATAACAGGGAATAATAGTCTATTTGATTTCCTGTTTTCCAGGAACTTGAATTTTTTTCTTTAAATAACTTAGATACAAACTACATTTAAATGAAATTGCATTAATTTTTAGTTATATGTGTTACATTTCATAGTTTACAAAATGTTAAAAGAAAATAATCCAGCTTATTTCTCCTATAATTTTGATACTTTGATGTTAATCTCATAGATAAAATAATCTAATATTACAAAACAAATCTTAAAACAAGTCCCTGTAATTAAACATTCCTCACTTTTGCAGTTGTCTCAGACATTGTATAGAACACCCATACATACAGATTGAGTTCCACCTTCATGTTTTCTGAATTTAAGATTGAAAACAGAAGGTACCGTATGTATGATTATGTACTGACAGAGTAGTTAATTGCAAACTAACCACCAGCACTAGTGTTGTGAAGCAAGAACTGGTTGACCAATTTTAATTTTCATGACCCAGGGTATGGTTAAACTAGAAGCAGGTCCCAGTGAGAGGCAGATGTATCTTACCCACACTAGGAAATCTTACTTAAGGTAAGTAATAACAGTTACAAGAAAAAGTTTCCCTGAATTTTATTTTAGATTATTATTACATATAATCATCATAAAAACTGGATAAAACCATGGAACTATTACCTAATCTCAAGGAGTATATATCTGCTTAGTGTACAGCCAGCCACATGGTTTGGCATTAGTTACTCTCCCTCACCGGTTGGAGTGACTATAGACTTTGATGAACCTGACTGAAGTAATTGTGATATTGGCAATGTCACCAAAGAAAGGAGCATCTCTCAGTTATTTGAGAAGTAAGGATTTTGAGTATCAGTAATTATTATTATTATTATTATTATTATTATTATTTAAATCAGTATTTGAAACTGAAAAGCACCTTTATGTTTTCTGTGTATGTGTGAGGGACATGTTTTTATACTATAGGAATTGTAGCTTTTATGTTTTGTGTGTACATGAGGTACATGCTTTTATAGTATTCAAGAGGTAACCTTTACATTTTGTGTGTATATGTGAAATACATGTGTTTATAATATAAAAATGTAACATTCATGTTTTATTTGAATATGGGAGACCGATGTTTATAGTACAGGAAGCATAAACTTTATGTTCTATATGTATTGGTGAGGTATACGTATTTATAGTATAGGGACGTTAACTTTCCTTTGTTAAGTTCCTTGTTTTGTATTGTTCCCACAGAGGACATTACAAAGTCTGCTTCTCATGCAAGCTTAGCATTTTGTTTCAAACTTAAAAACACTGCTTTTGAATTTCTTTAGTTTCTGAGGTTCAATTTAGTGACAGCCTATTTTTTTTATTTTTTTGTTTAACTTTTAATACAATAAAATTGAACTTTACACTACTCTCCCAGTATTCTGCCTGTTGCTTCACCCAGATAAGGGATCTAATATTAATCTCTAAGGAAATAATTGTTGATGCACAAAAAGAGTCTACATTATAGCTTTATAATGTTTGAACAAGGCAGGGCACAAAAAAGTGAATGGAGATTTTAAAGTACATAATTTCATAAGGAACCCTAATGAGAACAACAACAACAACAACAACAACAAACAATTATATATCTTCTGTTGGCATTTGGGGTGCTTGTCCTTGCAACTAGCTGAAAGGCCACATTGGCCAGTGCCGTTTACATGGAGGACCCTGTAAACAGAAGTCCTGCCAGTGCACAAAACACAGCCAGGCTGTAAAAGGCAAATGCAAATTCCACAATGTTGCAAAATGCACAAATATCCACATATGCCCTCAACTTCAATTTCTTTGGCCTTTCTGACTTCCTTCCTTTGTATCTAGACCCAGAGAAAATTATTATGCAAGAGCTTAGTGATGTTGCTCATTCATTCAATTGAGAACGCGGTTATTGCTCTGCCATTGCCTGGGCTGTGGGCAGCATCCTTAAGTAGAGCAAGTAAATGAATGGAGTTCTATAATTTCTTACCCACGGTTACCGGGTACCCAGATGTTGTCCTAGTCTTCATGATAACTATACTCAGCTAAGGTGTCTAATTTTCAAATATTTATGGCTGATGGAATTAGAAGTAGTCAACCAGTGAATGACTTGTGAAGAATAAAAATAATAAGATAGTATCAGAATAGTGAATCAAATGCACAGCACTGCAACTAAACAAACTCAGAGGAGGAATCCTGGCAGAGAAACTCTTGTGTTGAGCACAGGATTTTGCTCTTGGGCTTTTCTACACTGAACTTATTATCTTCTTAATTGAATCTCTACATGTCTCACATTGGCTGGGACCAGCTTTCCAAATTTCTCTTCAAAGAGCTCGGTTTATGTTGGGGTCAAGTTTCACCTCTGAAAGAGAAAAGCATTTGATGGTATCTTCCTGAAAGCCTACAAAATAGCAATGAACTTTCAATCCCAAGATATACTAAGGGATTGATTACTAGAAACTTGAAAGGGGGTGATCAGGAAGGGTAGGAAAGAAGGGAGAATAGCATTTATCCAAGGGTAAGGCTGAGTGCTCGTGTTCGGCAGAGCAGCGTGGGGCCTGCAGTGCACAGGATGTTTTATTAAGAGCTGGAAGGGAATATCATGCAGTGTGCTTAACAAAGGCAACACAGAGAGAGCAGCATAAGCGACAATAAGCATACATGTTTAAAATGTCACCCTGTGCCTGCCACATCAATATGCATAAGTATTCCAGGTTTAAAAACAAATTAAATTAAAAAGATAGGACGGTTAACTACCTCAGTTTTATAACTGATGATTACACAAAGATATTGAGATAGCAAATATTACATTATAAAAACATAAATTACAATAGCAACTAATTTAAAATTTTTAAATATACACTAATATTAAGTAATGTGTAGGTATGCATTTTTGTCTGTATGTGCATATGTGTGAGTTCCAGAGAATAAACTCGATGTGTGTTCCTTGAGCATATTTCCCTTGGTCTTTGGGACAACATTTCTCAGTGGCTTGCAATTTGCCAAGTTAATGTATGCTAGCTGGCCAGTGAGCCCCAGGACCTACCTTTCCCAAGCTTGAGGGTAAGGGATGGGTGTCACAAGTGCTGTTGTTTATTTCCATAGGCTCAGAGAATCAAACTGGGACCCTTCATGCTTTCATGGTAGCAACTTACCAACTAACTTATCTCACCAGACCCATTATTGAAATTTGTATATAACTTTCCCTAAGTAGTTCACTATGAAAATCATGTTTGGAATTAAAAGAGATATTCTATTTAACTAAAAACATTGTGGCTATTTGAGACATTTTTCTTTTGATAACACAATTCACAAGGAATGATGTCTTCATATGTATATAATGCTTTATCATACTTAGGTTCAAGCAAAAACACAGCTGCACATATGACAATCAAGAAATTCATGCAACTTGGTAAAAGTATGTAACATAGAACTCAAGAAGCTACATATGTTCTAGGTTTGTTCATCATGCTACTGGGGGGTACTTTTGCTAATAATAAAGGTTGGTATTAAACATACTATATCATAGATCATGTACTGAAAGAGAGCAGTAAAGACATGTATCTTAATAGTTTAATATCAACTTGACATGATCTAATTAACTATGTCAGTTCTATAACTTCTGCTTACACATAGATATTGGGTTATCACATATTACACTGCAGAATCATGTAATTAAAATAGCAATTAATTTAAAAATCAACTTAAAGATACACTAACATTAATTAACTTTTTGATGTGTATGTGCTTTCTCCAGAAGAAATACCAATGAAGTTGAGCCTTTTCCAAAAGTGTCCATAATGTTTTGTGAGGGCCAAAGTTGACCTGTTAGTCCCACTTGTCTGAGGACAGATAATTTCCTACAGTGCTTGAAAATGTGGTTTGTGGGAAATAACAAATCACATATTTTTGCTCTCCAAAACAAATTTCTTTGACTCAATTGTACCAGATGCAGATGTACTTGATCACATGTAGGTGGCATGTCCATGGGCTGGAAATAACACAGTATGTAAATTTGCCCAGGATTGGATGTATGTGGGCAGTATGGTTAAAAATACCTCAGGATATATACTTGCTGTTGATTGGACCTGTTGAGTAATATGGAGACCTTATGGGCTTGCCTTTTAAAGCCTCTGCAGAACGTGACTTCGTGCCATTTTCTGGGAACTCCAGAATGGTTTTGTCCAGAACCTATTATCTGACCCAGTATTTAGTTAAATCTTTCTTCAAATTGGCTCAAATAATGTGCAATTGGTCTTTCTACAGTTTCAGGTTTAACAGTGATTTTCAAGATGTTCCATGGTACAATTGATCCTATTGTAGGTTAATTTGCCTTTTTGTTTTGTTTGGTTTGGTTTTAGTAAAAAAAAAAAAAAGCACACAATTAATCGACAAAAAAGCTTTCATCAGTGGCAAAAAGAGTCATGCTATTATTGTTCTGCTTTATGAACTGCTGAATTTCTCTTTTCATGGTTATATTTCCAGATAGTTTCCTAAATAAAAACATACTGCAATGAGATGAAAGAGACTTTTAATTGTGGGATTCTTTTACTTCTCTCTTACTGGGACATAAGAGTAGAGTCCATACAATAAGTGGCAAGTGGTTTACTGACAGATATTAAATCCCTGAAAAATGTTCTAGAGGCTCTTTGTTGTGTAGTGATGCTCTCTAAAACAGAAATGTTCCTCCTTTGGATGAGGAGGAAAGATCTTAAGACTCATGAGATAAAATTTGTAAGTCTCAGAAAGCTGAAACTTACAAGTCTCCCATGGTTCCCCCTTGGGGTTAATGCTAGCAGTAAACATTGTTGGGGGTAAGGAGATTTGGACTGGCCAAGGTCACCTGGGGGTCAAGCAGGCAGTTCCAAGGATGCTGTTAAGAGAGTTACCTCCCTCCCATTCTGGGATAAGCCTTTCAAGGCATCTGTGCCTTGAGTCAGCTGTGGTCTTGTTCACGGCTCCCAAATCTTCCCTGGTTCACTACTTGAGGCTTACATAGAATCCTTTCTTGAATTTGTCTTGAGTATCATTTCTGAAGTGAGTAAATATTTACTTAATATATTTAAATAATTCTTCCAGCTATTGATAAAATCAGAATAGAGGAATTTAGTAATTTAAGGTAAAATATTGTTGACTCACAGAAGTGCTACCTCATATTCTGTCAGAAGATTATAAAGAAAATTAGCCTCAGATAGATTTATGTATTTTTTCTTTTTCATTTTAAGTTCATGGTACACTACAGCAAATGACAAATTGCTCATACATAAAATGAAAAGACACTAATATAAAATAATATTTCTCAAATATGATGATATATTTTAGCTTCAACTAAAACCTAATCCCTGTAATTACTTGATCACTAGAGTCTAAATATATCATATTTTGAAATAATATATTGGTTCAACATTGAAAGACATATTTCATTTTGTCCTCATAATATATGTGCTCATCCTTCAGTGCCCTGAACTATTCATTATGTTCTATTGCTCTGATGTGATCTGCCACGCTGTCATTTTAACCCTTTAGAGTCGAGAGAAGCAAGATAGAAGAGTGTAGTGAAGAAAAAGAATTAAAAAGTCTGTCATTTATAATATTCATTGCCTTTCACAAAGCCTAGTGATCTGTAATCCAATAAAAATGATATCCCACATCTCTGCTGGAAAGCTTTTCTAGAGAAGGAAAGTTACAAAGGAAACACTGTTGAGATTCTGCCCACTTTTTCTGGCCACACCTAAGGTGGAAACTGCTGTGCCTGACTTCTTGAGCCTGTAGGGCTACATTTTGTTAGTTATATTAAAGGACTCAAACATGTGTCTATGTAGCCAACAACACATGACTGGCAATCAATGAGTATGGCTTTGCCCCTTCAGGATCTGAGAAACTACGAACGCCTTTGATGTCAAGCAGAGCCCAGAATGCTGGGGCTTACACCAGCATTGCCCAGCAGGCAACAACTTCTCTTTGAAGGATTTTAGTTGATTTTATTGTTGATGAAAATCAATTTTGCCATGGAATCAGAAAGGATTTACTAAAGCAGCCATTTCTGAACACAGATCTATTATGGAACAGAAAACTTTCATGCTATTAGCACATCAAAGAATTAAAGTTTGCCTTGAGAATTATTATATTTTCATATAAGACTCATCTCGAAGCCCTTTCCTTTCAACATATGCCATAGCAAGTTGCAAGACTATATTTCAAAATTTATATCAACCTTCTTATTAGATAAGGCAAAACGACTTTCATTACAATGTTATTTGTTTGCAATGGCCATTTGTAAATTCCATTTACAGACAATGGATAAGTACATTTTAATGCGCACCTGATTCTGCAGTCTTCTCTTGGTATGTTTAGCTACCATGGTTTTCTCTAACCTCTCTGATGAGGGTTCACGGGAACAGTATACTTGTCACTCACACTCTCTAAAGATGAGCTTGCACAATCACTGCCCTCAGTTCCCCGTCACTGACTTCAATATCTGCTCCACTAAAAATAGCAGCCTTCCATCTGGCACTGCAGTAAGTTACCCCAAAGACTGTGTACAAGCAACTGCCAGTCAAGCCTGCAGCTCTGTGGCTGCTCAAGTTTGCCCAGCCATATGGTTTAATGAAAGAATTTGACTTTCAAGAAATTTCTGTCAGCTATTTCTTTTGAGGTGTTTTGATATAAAACTAACATACTGGTTTTGTTTGTTTGTTTGTTTGCTTATTTGTTTGTTTTCTGAATTTCTCCAAAAATACAGTATCCTAGCAGTTTATAATGTACTATTTGTTGGAACACAGTCAAAGGAATGTCCCATGGTAAACAATGTATTGGAGAACAGAAGAGGGCACCTTTTACCTCAGGGGCATTTTGTTCTCTGGATTACACTTGGACTTGTTTTCATGCCTTCTAAGACAAATATTTACATTCAGTTTCTAAGAGATGTTGTTTCCTGTTGAATGTCAGAACATAGCTATAGAACTCAAACTGGTCAGGGTACCCAGAATCTGGATATGACCTTCTGCCTTACTTGTGGGTTTTCCTAGATATAATCCACAGTTCATTCAAGGCAGTGTGTTTAAATTGGTCTGTCCTGAGAAAGTTCTTGGGGAAGGACAGCCATGTCAATATTTTGTATGGGCTGCCATGCATGTTTATATGTTTTTCTGAACTCAAAAAGCCTTGCTTGTATCATTGCTTGCTTTGTTACATTACTGTACAAAAGTACACTGAAACTGAAATAAGGTAGTCCGTAGCACTAAGCTGTAGTCTGCCCCAGTTTTTCAGGTCCTCAGATCCCAAGTCAAGCAGACAAATCTGCACAAGTTGATGAAAGTCAATGATTGTTTGTTCTAGCATGACTTGTGGATTGTTTAACATATATTATATTTCAGAGATTCTGTGATCTGACTGTGAGGAACAAGCCATTATTGGCAAGCAGATTCAGGCTATTGTTGTTACCCTAGATCTTCACCTTTTAATTTTGCCTTTTTGTTTTCTTTTATTCATTTATTTATTTATATATTTATTTAACTATTTATTTGCTTAAAGGTATTGGTTAAATTTAACTAAGTGAAAAATTAGCATTTTCTCTAACATTATGACAACAAAATATTATGGAAATATTCAATTTGATAAGCCTTCTGACATACTTCTAGAATTCTTTGATATATTACACAATTAATTTTCTAGTGATAAACCTTAGAACTTACTGTTTTAAACAAAAGGGTTAAAGACAAGATTCAATGGGTCAGGCAGTATAATTCAATTACAGGTTTTGTAAAAACAGGAAGAGTGCTTAATATTTTATAAAACACAATATTTAATTTACCTTTGAGAATATATTTAGAATAGAATAAATATTTTTTGACTTATTCACTTCTTCCTTGATTTAGGTAATTAATCAAATGTCTCATTTTATCATGAGATGACATTCAAGTTTAAGACATACATTATACATTTTATCAGTAGCTTATCTAGTGTAGAAACACAGTCTGTATGGTAATTTCTGAACAAAAGTCAAGTAGATGGCTTATTTGAATAATATAATGTGGAATCATTTTATGGGGCAATCATGGGAGAGATACTGAGCAGAACAAATAGCTCTATCTGTGAGTACATAAGGGATATACCCTATTATTCTTCAATTTTTCTTTAATTAAAAAAATGTGTATTGGTTAGGTTTTTGCCAACTTGATGCAAGTTAATGTCATGGAATTAGAGGGAAATTCCTCAGACTGGTCTGGAAAACATTTTCTTGTTTAGTGATTGATGTGAGGTGGGATGGTCCAGTTCACTATGGGTGGTACTACTAATCCTGGGTAAGGGTTGGGGGGTTATAGTTCCTATTAAAAGAAAGCAAGCTGAGCAAGCTGTATGGAGGAAACAAATAAACTGCATTTCTTCATGCCTTCTGCTTCAGTTCCTACCTCCAGTTTCCTGTGCTGAGTTCTATTAGAAAGCAGGCTGAGCAAGCTAGAGGGGACAAGCTGGTAAGCTGCGCTCTTGTACAGTGTCTGTATCAGTTCCTGCCTCCAGATTTCTGCCCAAATTGAGTCCCCATTCTTACTTCCTTTAATGATGAAAATGACTTGGAAGCATAAACAAACTAAACCATTCACTTGCCCAAGTTGCTTTTTGTCAGGGTGTTTATGTGACATGCTATCAGAATCATGGAAAACAATCTAAAACAATGTGGAAAATGTCATTCTCCTTAATGACCACTGCATCAAACTAGCATGGATTTTGGTTCATATATAAAGAAGACAAACCAAGCAAATACTCAAAAGGAAGTTGACCACAGTTTGGTTAATCATTGTTTATCCATTCACATGCATGCACAAATGTTCCCCCTCAGCACACACAACACACACACACACGCACACACACACACACACACACACACACACACACACACACATTCCTATTAGACTCCTAATATCAGCATTTTAGATTGGTGAATAATAAATCTCTAGACTCCATGACAAAGTCAACTAGCCAGCCAACATTCAACAATAAAGCTTCAGTTCAGAAGCATGTAGATCACAGGTATATGATGAATGTAAAAACAAAGGAAAGGCCTTGGAAGTCATCTAATGAGGAACAGAGCATATCTGCAGAGACTGGGGAGTGGAACTGAGAGGAATGCATGAAAGCCAAGTGCAAAACAGTATGCAGTAAGCTTTATCACAGATATGGGCTGACAATCTGATTATATCTAACATAACTAAGTCACTAAACTGTGATGCTTGTTGCTATGGTTACTAGAAGGTTAAAGGTAAAGGCACATGCTCTTCCTAAAACCACTGTGCTCTGCATCCTTTCTCTCAATTCTGTGCATTTCAGGGTTGGGTCTCTGATACCTGGCAATTATCTTGATCCCTGTGTCAAATCATTGCTTCCACTACTACTAATTTCTTCTCTTTACCTGTTTTCTAAATTCTAATAATTATCAAAGAATCACAAATCAAAATGCATTCACTTACACATTGTCTGACTCTTCATCAGAATATAAATTCTAAGAGGAAAAACTCTATTTATAAACTGGTCATAGTACATTGAATGAATACTATTAAAATTACTACAAGTATTCAATGTTATAAAATGACTGACTGACTAAATTAGATGAGTTTTACTTATATATTTTAAAATATCAAACCATATGAAATCAGTTCATATTACTAAGACGCAAAGTAGCAACAGAGTCATCAATAACTTATTGAGAATTTATTTTAGTCAAATGTGTACTAAAAGAGACCCTTTAATTTTATGTGTATGGATTGCATTTCAGTAGTTTGTTGATTACTCTTCAAAGTCATGGCCTAATGTGAGAAAAAATCTTTTGCACAGTATGACACAACATTATTATTAAACACTTCATTTTTATTGTATTTTTTTATATTTAATTTTGTAGCACAAACAAAAAACATTCCAAGCAGAACCAACTATGTTTGGAGGGTCACAAAAATTAATTAGAAACATAATTTTAAATAATAAGGAACTTTGATAAAATTAAACTCAGTAGTAATTTAATGGAAGCAAATATATTTCCTATTGGATTTTCACAGAATTTTGTTGGTAACATGTTTATAGGGAAGGGCATCCAATTTGGTGCTTTATTAACAGAACAATGTCCAAATATAGAGAGATGAAAAATATGCACTTATGCATTTTAAAAGGCAGAAAGAGATGGCATGGAGGCCCCTAATGCACATTGATAATCAGGCCATCTCCTTCCTGGGAGAGTGAAGACTTCAGTAAGGTATACAGATAAATCAGGCAGCTCTGTCTTCGGTGTAATAAGGATATTAAGATACTGTAGAGTGCACTAAACCTTCCAAGAGATATAATGCTGAATCTAATCTTTAATCCTGGAGAAAGCACACAGTTTATAAGAATATGACACAGTTAGAGAAAATAACAAATTCAGATATAATGTTTTATATGAAATAATTAAATATTCAATATCAAAGAATATTTGAAAATATAATTAAAATGTATAAATTTCATCGTGTTTAGGAAGAAAATATAAGCTGGATTGCATGTAACAGCTGGCAAGGAATAATCTTGTAGCAGCAAGCTCTTAAATTATTGCATTTCTTCTAAATGGGACAAGAGTAACTAGAATGGAGGTGCTTGGCAACAACTTATTTGTTTCTGAAACGATTATTACAATATTTATGAAATTATTGACCAGATTGGTGACATTTTTCATTTTAAATTCATTCACTCATTTAAGATCTCTCCTTAATCGTTTAAAGCTAAAAGCCGTACATGATTTTCTAAGCACTCCCATAGTCAAAGTTTGACACCTGAGCTTTTCATTTCCCAGAATAGTGTAATATACGAAAAGATAAAAATAGAGTTTGGCCAAATGGTGCAGCTGCACTCATTCCACTGCTTACCAAATTATTTTCAGGATTCCTCATAAATACATCTCCACTGACCCTTAAGTCTAACTGACAAATTGCTACCACTTTAGAAAATAGGCAGCTAAGTGGTTCAGATGTGAGATAAATTATTACAAACATTAAACTTGATGTTCCTTAGCATGTTGTTGCCTTCGGGTCAGATGACTCATGTAATAATACCACTGAAACCCTTTAAGGTATAACAAGGATCCTCCCATTTTCTGATAAGTATATGGCATAACCTGGGCAAATGGGATCCAAGTGAAATAGCAAAGAGAATATAATGAGCGAATGGATCTCATTATGTGTTAGGAGAAGGAAAAGTGTCCAACTGGGGAATTTAAAAGCCGAAGCACCAAAATGGAGATCCATCCCACCAAGGATTTAAAAAGTGTAGCAATATAACAGCAACCCACAAAGAGAACTACAAAAGGCAACACCGTGAGTATGTCCTGAGAAGGAGGCAGGAGGATGACGGAAGAAAAGAGTGACATCAGATTGGGCAGCAATGTAGTACCAGAAAGCAAACCTCATGAAAAACAGGGAAAGCCATTCCTGCTTATTGTAAAAATGGCTCCAAGCATCACTGGAGCCTGTTCGACATGAGAAGCAACTTCAAAGCTCGGTACCTTTGCCTTATCTCGCATCGATCCTTTGCCCAGGATAGACATTTTAGCACCCGTTTCTTCTTGTAGCCTCTTCAAGGAATTTCCTCTTGGTCCAAGCAATTTCCCCACAAAATTGAACTGAAAAATAAAATTCTGAATTAAGAAAGAGTAAAGTATACTTTGTATCAAGTATAACTAATGATTGTAATTTTTTTTTTTTAGATTTATTTATTTATTTATGAGTACACTGTAGCTCAAGACCATCACGTGGTTGCTGGGAATTGAACTCAGGACCGCTCCTCTCACTCTAGCCTGCTCGCTCCAGTGTAATACACTGTAGCTGTCTTCAGACGCACCAGAAGAGGGCGTCAGATCTGAATTCGGGTGGTTGTGAGCCACCATGTGGTTGCTGGGATCCGAACTCAGGACCTTCAGAAGAGCAGTCAGTGCTCTTACCCGCTGAGCCATCTCACCAGCCCCTGATTGTAAGTTTTTAAACTTTATCATTAAGAAGTTATGAGGTGAGGGCTGGAGAGATGGCTCAGAGGTTAAAAGAGCATTGACTGCTCTTCTGAAGGTCCTGGGTTCAAATCCCAGCAACCACAAGGTGGCTCACAACCATCTGTACAGCTTCAGTGTACTCATATACATAAAATAAATAAAAAATCTAAAAATAAGACTTCCTAAGAAAAAAGAAAAAACAATAAATAAGTAAATACAATTTAAGAAGTTATGAGGTGTACTCACATACATATGTACACATTTGCACATGTACACACACACACACACACACACACACACATACACACACACAAAACATTGAAAATTACTTCAGATTCCCAGTTCAGAAAGCTCTTAAGGGAATACTACTCCCTAAAAGAGAGCCAAGATCAACAGTATATTGAAAACATTATTTACTCAATAATCAAATAAAACACATATCACCTGGCAAAAATAAGGCTCCTCAAGTAATACAAATGCTTCTTCAAAGCAATAAATATACCAGATGCTAGACTTAATTTTAAAACAACATGAGAAGCAGTTTAGTATGTGTATTCTTCTAAAATTCATGTCTCTGTCTCTGTTTCTGTCTCTGTCTCTCTGTGTGTGTGTGTGGGGGGACATAGGTGTGTCTCTACTATTTACTCAGGAAAACAGAGAACCCATAAAAGAGCACCAAATCAGTTGAAGCATGAGATACAGGTACTTATGAGCCTCCTGAAATGGGAGCTGAGAAACAAACGAATCCTCTGGAAAAGCAAAGCAAAGCAAAGTAGCACTGTGATAGCTCTCCATCCCTGAAATATGTTTCATGTTTTACTTAATGTCAGAGATATAAGTTGCAGAATAACATAAAGTTAGAAACATAAGAAAGACAAAGATTTTAAATGTATAGACAGTCAATGGTGTCAGTAATAAATCTTAGCACAGTTTTCCACAGTAATATAAAATCAACCTTTTTGCACATTGCCAGTATATAATTTGAAAATACATCTTTTGAAGGAGATAATATTTATAATGGACTAAATATATTTTAGAAATAAATATAGTTATATAAATTCAAAGCCATTGGACAATACATAAAATATACTACTAGAGATATTAACTAGATAATTGATTATGTATTTAATAGGTAGCACTAGATGAGTTGAAAGATAATTGAAGTTAATCAAATTAATGGAAATGGAAATATATATGTATACATATATTCCTAAATTAATTCCAACTGTAGGTATAATGAAATTCTAATTAAAACAAGGCTTTAGGTTAATTTGTGAACTAGGTCTAACATTTTTTTGAAAATGTGAAAGTTCATACCAGACAAACCCTAAAAGCAAAATAGTACTCAGCCATTCTTATTGCATGGCTTTATCTATTTCACCACTGGGGCTCAAATTTAAGTTCTTTCTTCTTTGCCTCCCCATGCAGTTTGCTTAGAGAACCTGGAAAGCCTTGGATCAGGTCTGGAAGAAATAACTAAAGCAGTCTCTTGGTGTGGTTAAGTCTGACTGCCTTAGATGATTGTCTTACGGGATCTGTTCTTCTAACTGGGTAAAAGTACCAACCACATACGGAAACAATGGTTTTCAATTAGGGCAAAGTATTTTAAGAAGCTGTTTCCCAAAATTCTTAAATCCAAGTCAATCTGGAGATCTCATAAGGTGCCAGGCTTGAGTGGAGTTAGATGGCGCCAAGTACCATCTAGTGTCTTGGAGCTGAGGAGGTTAAAATGTTTACAAGTGAAAGTATACGCATCTAAGCTGTGTTAGGCATGGAGACCGAGTGGTCCCTGATGGAGTGCTGGCTCACTTTGCCATGTGCACGTGCCCATGAACAGAAAGGCACAATATTTATTTCCATCTTGCTGAATGACAACATAGGTATGGAGATGCCACACCACCACCTTGCCAGACGCTGCATTTTACTCAGTAAGTATATTTCTATAAAATCAAAGATGGAACATGAAACAATTATTTATCATCTTCAATTTTGAAGGTGACTGGGCAATAATGCCACACACCTTTAATCCCAGTACTTAGGAGGCTGAGGCAGGCAGATTTCTGAGTTCCAAGCCAGTTTGGTCTACACAGTGAGTTCCAGGAAAGCCAGGGCTACACAGAAAAACCCTGTCTAGACCCCCCCCAAAAAAAATAGGAAATGTAGAATAAAAATGTAGCTTCCAGTTTTAAAAATGCCTATAAACTTACAATGTCACCGAGAGGAAATGGGTCTCATATATAAAGTACTATATAATTACACAAATATGGTAAATGCTATGAAAAAAATTAAAGATTAAGGCCAGGGAGATCCCAGAAAGAAATGTTGTGACTAGGGAGAAGTGATGAGATCTGTTCTTCTTGCCCCCCTTTTGTTTTCTTATGGGGCATGGAAAAGGGAACAGTATAAGATAAGCAAATTCTTTTTTTTTAAAGCTGTCATTATTTATTGGATATTTTCTCTTTTTACATTTCAAATGTTTTCCCCTTTCCAGGTCTCTCCTACAGAAATCCCCTGTCCCATCCCCCCTCCTCCTGCCTCCCACCCTCACCCATCTTCCTGCCCTGGCATTCCCCTACACTGAGGCATCTAACATCCTCAGGCCCAAGAGCCTCTCCTCTCATTGATGTCCAACAAATATTCTGTTAGCCACATAAATGCTGTTAGGGCCATGGGTCCCTCCATGTGTATTCTTTGGTTGATAATCCAGTCCCTAGGAGCTCTAAGAGGTCTGACCTGTTGACACTGTTGCTCCCTCCATAGGGCTGCAAACCCTCTCAGCTCCTTCAGCCCCTCTCCAACTCCTCCATCAGGGACTCCACACTCAGTTCAATGGTTGGCTGCAAGCATCTGCCTCTGCATTTGTCAGGCTCTGGCAGAACCTCTCAGGAGACAGGCATATCAGGCTTCTATCAGCAAGCACTTACAGTAAATTCTAAATGGGAAAACTTTGGATGCTATGTTCAAGAATTTGAGTTGCTAAGAAATGTTAGAGCTCAATAGAAATCCTTTAATGTAAGTTAATGTGCAGTAAGACGTTTGTGGACAGAAGACTGGCCAGCTCACAAAAGACAGCACAAGAAGAGAGTTGGCAAAAAACGAAACAAAGGATGTATGAAGGCCTTGGCCATAAGGTGTGGAGAGTTACAAGCTTGGCATGATCTGGTAACTCTAGGCTATACCAAATAATATATCTTCATTCAACAATATAAAACAAAGCAAAACATATTCATAGCAGACACAAAAAGATAATTCATGACTGGGAAAATAATTGGATATGGAAGCAAGAAGTTGAGGACATTTTGAAATATTTGGAAAGTTGCCGGCACTACAAACAGAGAAATCTAGGAGTCCTAGCAGCCAAGCACATTGAGAGATGGAAGTTGATGATATATGTTTAGTATTATATGCCCAGTTCCTAGGTAGAGGGATGACTTAAAATACATAACACAAACAGAAAGACACAAACAAGATCAGACCAGATTCATGTAGGCAGGAACATATACAAGTTTACACACGTGGGTGTGGAGGCATGGGTAGGAATTTGGTATCTTCTTCAGCTATCCTTGACTGTTAGTTTGACACAAGGTCTCTCATTGAATCTGGAACTAACCGAATTGGTTTGGTTAGCTATCCAGCAAACCCCATGTACCTTTCTGTCTGCCTCCATGCACCATGATTATGGAAACACATACCTGGCGTTGACTGGGTGCTGGCAATCAACTCAGTTTCTCATGCTTGCATAGCAAAGAATATACTGAAGTTACTTTTGAACACCTAGTAAACGTCGACAGACAAGGTAGCTACATCTGAGAATTTTTCATTGTTAGAATTTTCATAGTTAGCACTTATCCCTCTGCTTGTCCTACATAATTTCCGATATTTTCCTCCTTTTTGAGTTGGTTTTAAGAAACTATGCCTTTTCCACAATCTAAGATATCTAATTTTTGAGCATGCAGGTGCATGTAATATTGTGTCATAATATTTTAAGGATAATGTTGGTAGTGGTGCATTGATGTCAGTTGTTAAATTCAGTCATCCCATCTTCTCTTTTTCATAGTCTAAATATTTGTCAGTTTTGATCAACTTTGCAAAGAACTGGTTTTGACTTTGATATTTTTCCCAATAATTTCTTATTTATTTTTCCATTAAAAAAAAAAACAACAGAATATCCTTTTGATTGCTTTTGCTTTGCTCTCCAAGGTCTTTTTTCTATTCTAATCTAGGAATAGAAGGACAGTTCTTGGCTTTTACTGCCTATGTATTTACATTCTGGACCCTCTTCTGTTTTACTGCAAGCATGTACATATCAGATCTTCCTGGCCTTTCTCTAATAATATCTACATTATTTTTAAACATTATTAGTCATGAGCTTATCTAGCACAATCATATCTATATATGCTTGAGAACTAGGTTCTCTATGAGGTGGTTAGGACATGAGGTTTCTGACTACATGAACAAGATCAAATATCTTAAAAATGAGACCTGTGAAACACTCTCATCCTGTAGAACATATAAGGATAAAATGAAAAGGTGTTATCTATCTATTAAATGGCAAGCCCTCACTAAATAGAGACATCAAGGTGCTGACATCTCAATTTTGAATTCTCATGATGCTAGACCTGTGAAAAATAAATGCAGTATGGTTTACAAATAACTATTTTGTTTTAGAGAAGCTTGAATAAAATGTAATATACTTGGATATCAATAGCTCTGATTAAATGTTATGCTAGTAGTTATAGAAGATAGTCATCATTAAGTGTTAATTTTAATTGACAATGGGAATGCAGACTTCACTATTACCCGAGGTTTAAGGTACTAAACACATGAACAAAACAATACTTCATTTGTTTTCTTTTAATTTTAGAGTTAATACACAGAATGATGAGATTGTAGCATTCACATGCAAAAAGCAGCCTGAGAGTAGGTACTAGATTTTGACATATCTGTCAGTCACATTGTTCTAAGATTTTGCAGAACAGTCCTGTGGTCCAAGGTCAGTTTTAGGGCATGTAATGAAGTGATTTGAAACCACTGAGCAAATATCAAGCACTTAAAAATATATGTAACATCTGTATTAGTCAGGTACTGTCAGAGCCTCTCAGGAGATAGCTATATTTAGACTGGCTTGTCCTTCCTTCAGTCTCTGCTCTATAGTTAAAGAGGCTCACAACCATCCATTGAACTGAATACACGGTCCCCAATGAAGGAGTTAGAGAAAAGTTCTATGGAGCTGGAGGGTTTGCAGCCCCTCAGGACGAACAACAATATGAACTAACTAGTACCCTCGGAGCTCCCAGGAACCCAACCACCAACCAAGGACTATACATGGTGGGACTGATTGTATTGGCAGCATGTGTATAGTAGAGGATTGCAAAGCTGATCATCAAGAGGAGGAGAGGTCCTTGGCCCTGTGAAGGTTCTGTGCCTCAGTGTAGAGGAATGCTAGGGCCAATAAGTGGGAGAGGGTGGAGTGGCAGGCATGGGGATGGGGGAGGCAACAGAAGTTTGTTCTTGTTTTTGTTTGTTTGTTTGTTTGTTTGCTTACTTGTTTTTTGGAGGGGAAACTGGGAAAGAAGAAATTGACATGTAAATAAAGAAAATACCTAATTAAAAAAATATATGTAACAAAGACATAGATTTCTTTCATTCAAAACTGCATTTACAAGACTTCATGAAGACACCAAGGTCATCAGAAGAGAGTAGAGACTCTGCAATTTCAAATGAACAAATAATCAATAGAACTTTAGCAAACAAAAGGTCCTCACAATTAGGAATTAGTTATACAAGTATCATAATAACAAACATTTTGGGGTTCTAAAAAAGCTTATTGAAGAAAAGCAATAGTCTGAAGAGGAGGGGCTTTGAGGTCAAAATCTTATCAGTGACCACAGGGGTTTAAGGATAGGAAACTATGGCAATTTCCCTGTCAGGAACTACAAGGGAAAACTACTGATCCCTTACCAGGCTTAGAACAGTTTTCAGGAAGATATTGTATTCAGTCATGGTAGAGTTCCTGGCTACCTACACTAATATGCATATCTGCATTCCTTTCTAGGACACCAGTGCACACAATTCCTGTTCTTTTGAATGAGGCAAATGCCCAGGCTTTGAATCACTATCTTTCGCTTTTCATCTTGTACAACTCTACTGTAGAACTCCACCATCCCTCAGCCTCAAAAGGCAACTTCCAGATATAGCATCTTCCCAGTAGCTGGGAATTCTCACTATCTGGGCTAAGTCCAGTTGGTATTTACTTGCTAATGGTCCTTGGAGAACAATATTCAAAGCACCTTGTATTGCTTAATTGCACTGATATTGAACATAAACTAAGGTTCCATTTGTTAACTTCAATCTCATTCTTCCCTAATTAATAATGTTCATATATGTAAACAGGTTATCTATGAACTGGAAGCTATCTATAATCAAAAGGAAACAAGGAGTTGAACTAATGAATGCAGTAAGAGAAATGTCATGTCATCTGGTGATATGAGAGTGGGACAAACAGAATACATCAGAGCTATGAGGTGACAATAGGCATAATGTCACCTCTGAAGAGAAGGTGAAGAAATAATTGAGACCACCCCACATACAGATCCATCCCACATGTAGACACCAAACTCCAGCACTATTGTGGATTCCAAGAAGTGCTTTCTGAAAGGAGCCTAGTATGATTGTTCCCTGACCAAGACAGATGCAGATACTCACAGCCAACCATCCATCACACTGAGCTAGGGAACCCCAATGGAAGAAAGAGTTAGAAGAAGGACTGAAGGAGCTGAAGGGGATTGCACCCCGTAGGAAGAACAACATCAACTAACTGTATCCTCCAGAGCTTCCACGGACTAAACCACCAGTGAAAGGGTACACATAGAGGAATCCATGGCTCCATATACAAATGTAGCAGAGGATGGCCTTATCTGACATCAATGGGAGGGAAGGCCCTTTGTCCTGTGGAGGCTTGATGACCCAGCATAGGGGCATGCTAAAGCTCTGAGGCTGGAGAGTATGAGTGGATGGGGGAGCAACATCATAGAAACAAAGGGGAGGGAGATAGGGGTTATGGTGTGGGGGCTTTGCAGAAGGGTAACCAGGAGGGGGATATCATTAGAAATATAAATGAATAAAATGATTAATTAAAAGAAAGAAATAAGAGAGACTGAGATTGCCATCTTTCTAAACACTTTCTTTAAGGGGACAAAAGTCATCAAGTGCCTATTTGTGTATGCACATGCAACATTACTGCATGGGATTTTTATGTTCAGCAATGACTCAATAAATGTGGTTTACATGACACCCTATTTATAAAATAAGTTTTGACTCGAGTATGACTATGGTAACATTTAATGAGTAAAAAGGGACAAAATGTGGATTTTACACTTTGGAAAAAAATTTACAATGTTTACCTTAATACATTATGATTATTATTACATATGAGTAATAATGAAGTTATGAAAGGAAACTATGTGTATAATTTCTTTTGTTTTATCAATGATCTTAAAAAACTATCAGAAGTACACAGCTTTATTAGAGAATTATATTACTATTAATTATACAAAGAAGTGTGTTAATTATCACATTTATAATTTATATGATTAGTGTTTTTTTCTCTTTTAGGTAGATAAAGAATACTCACAGTCATTTTCTCCAAAATGCATATGAAATTACTAAAATTTGAGTTCTAAAAAAAAATTTTAATTTTTCTTACACTGTATTTGAAGAATGAAGAGAAAGACTACTTTGTAATTATACTATAGAAGCCATGACAGGCATTGAAGGAAAAACTTAATTCATGAAACAGTATATAAAATGCAGTCATTATTCTATAGCTAAGATCAAATATTCTTAAGAAATTATTACACAGAAAGTATATTTAAAGTACTTTAGTTTCAACTTCCTTGTTGTTAAAAGGTTTTAAAGTGCTTTAATGCAAAGTGGTAAATGACATGCTTTAGAGAGAAATCAATATTTTTTTCTTTGCATTTGGTACTAAAAGGGAACACTTTTATGTGTCATTGTTAGGAGACTTGCTGTTACAGAGGAAGCCAAGTATATTTTTAAACAATTTCTTCAAAGTTTTAATCATAATCACACTTCACCATAGGCAAACTGCGTCCCAAATTGCTGAAGAAGAATGATAATGGAACAAAGCCTTTTAGAATAGTATCTAATCTCTGAATAACTCCTTGAAGCCATGAACAAGCATTAGTTTCCCATGATCCTTTATTGTCTGTCAACTGTGTAGGTCTTGTGTTTCTCAGTTTATAAATTTCATTATGTTTTAGTTAACATGTTGATACTGATACTGCTTCTTTTAAGAAACATACATTTCCTCCAATTAGATACACTATTATTTGCAGATTAACACATTTACCATTATTTTACAGTACAACTATTAAAATGGTTGGTTTTATTTAAATTTGTATCACAGAACATGAGGCAGAAATTCTGTGGAAAAATTCCCACAAATCAAGGCTTGTTGATTAAGTTGAAGTCATGCATCAGCATCTGTGAAACATAAGAATTTTTCTGCTAGACAAACTTCTAAGATGATTGAGTTCTATACACAAGTTTCTGGAAAAAAACAAGAGTATAACACGTGAGAGTCTTAATGATTTTGGATTTAACTAGTGAACAGCAAAAAAGAGAAAAAGGTAATTTTGCTAACCTAGTGTAAAAGTATAATATTTATTTCAAATATCTGTTACTATTTATTTCACTCTATATGCATCCATGTAAGTTTATTTTCTGTTATTGTGATAAAAAGTGCATGGTCAAGGCAACTTACAAAATAGATTATCCAGGCTTACAGCTTCAAAGAGTAAGAATTCATGATGTCAGAGCAGAGGGAGCAGACATGGCAGCTGAAGTAGTAAGCTGAAAGTTGAACCTACACTAGGAATCCAACTGGGAATGGAGTCAGATTTGACACCTCAATGTCCACTAATGAAGTACTTCTGGGAAAGCCACACCTCTAAGCCTCCAAACATCATCACCAACAGAAGACCAAACATTCAAACATCTGTAATAATGAACTACATCTCATCAAAACACCCCAAAGAACTTTGATAAAGCAGAATTACCACAACACAAGGAATTATGGGAAATCCATACTGACCCATAATGTCTATCTATGCAAGGAAGGATGAGGTAAGACAAAGAATCTTGCCAATCATATATATAAAATCCACATATAAGGAAGACATTCATAACTAAATGCTGATAATGTCAAACTTTGAAAGGAAATTGCTAGGAATGTAATTCTACAGTATAGATCAACATTATTGTGTATGGAACCTGAAAGCAGTAGTGTTGGCAGGGTTTCTGAGATGTGAGCACCTTTCACTGATCTTTCTTGTGGGAAAATCCAAAGGAGAGATAAGGTACCATAAAGTATACAAGATTAGGAAGGGAGATTATGTTTTAAAGCAAAGTGAATGTTGAAATATAATATAAAAGAAATTGAAATACACACACACACACACACACACACACACACACACATACACACACACACACATATGGTTTTTCAAGACAGGCTTTCTCTATGTAGCCCTGGCTGTCCTGGAACTCACTCTGTACACCAGGCTGGCCTTGAACTCAGAAATCTGCTTGCTTCTGCCTTCCAAGTGCTGGGATTAAAGGTGTGTATCACTGCTGCCCAGCTTGAAATATATTTTAATGACTATATAAGTAGAGATTCTCTACTGCATGTAGTAAAATGTTGAAGTCATGATTTATAAAATAACATTCCCCAAAGTATGCTGATATACGTGATTTTTATTAGAGGTACATTATGTACCAATAACCCTATGAAATATTTCATATCTATTTATCCTCCTTAGGTCATATGCCAAAGTCACTAAGAGAATATTAACTTGTTATTGACTTGGAGATATCAAAAATCTGACTAGCTGCCACCATGACTCACTTTCCACGATAGACAGTATGCACATAGACCCTTCCATCTTTAAATTGTTTTTATCGAAAGTTTTCTCTTTGCCTAGTCATAGCAAGAGGAAAAGTAACAATAACACTATCATTATGAAAACTATGAAACTACACAATTAACTTCAGTCTGTACTTTGCATTATTGCCTTCCTTGCAACTGCCATTAGATTTTTACTGCTAATATTGGGAGATTTTTCATTTCATATACAGTTTTGAGGAATGTGCTTGTGTGTGTGTGTGTGTGTGTGTGTGTGTGTGTGTGTGT
>JADRCD010230274.1:2794-48332 GCA_019843815.1 Montemys delectorum
TGTGTGTGTGTGTAAAACAAAACCAGAAGCAAACATCAACAAACATGGAGTCTATTTTGTGTTGGCAAGCTACTCCTAGGCATGGAGCCTGAGGTCTGAGAGCTGCTAATAGACCCAGTGACTCTCCATTTGAGAACACCAATTTCCCCCCTTTTTTTAGCAAGGATCAGCTGAAACAGCTTCTTGGGTCGAGGGGCTCTGTGTCTGCTTCCCCTTCAGTACTCACCTTTTCAAGGAGAGCATTCTGCCAGAGCCGGAACATCATCATGTACGTCCTATCCCGGGCTCCAAATGAAGTAAAAAAGTGCTAGATTGGAGCAGAAGATGCAGAGAAACATAGAAAATGAAAACACGGTCCTCCTTTTGTTTTAGAACAAGATACTCAGTCTCAAATGAAACTGATTGACAGATATCCAAAACGTAGCACACTGGGGACCTAGGTACCTGAAGTCTCTAAGTGTTCACTGTAACCAAGTCCTTCAATATTTTACCAACTTCTGTGTTTTTTTTTTTAACTCTAGTTCTTCTAAGTTGTGCCCCCCCCCCAAAAAAATAAATGTTCTGTGCTTACCAAGTAGAACTGGGCAAGAGGTGAGCTGGGATACTACATAAGTAGAATGAACACACCTACTGACCTACAACCCTCAGCTAAAGCTATTGTGAAGGAAGGCTGTCCAATATAGTCTATGGTCACATAGTCACAGGACTCAAAAATCAGGTGTTCTAGCTCAAAGTTCAAAGTTCCAACATGCTACCCTAACCCCTGCTCGGCCTTCAACCACTCTGTTCACCCAGGGAGTATTTTCTAGAACAATTGTACCCCTGATTACTGCCTGCCACTTCAGGACTAATGAATCTAAAGTGGAAGGTAACTTAAGGGCAGGAATACAGGAGTGGGGGCATGGGGAGTGGGATGTGGAGGGTGCATGGGTACAAGAGGCAGAAGTTGGCCACACTTACCTTTTCTGAATCAGTGCAGACTTGGATGGCGTTGGGAATGAGGCGAGCTGTTTTCTCTTTAGTCATGGAGCAGATATCTTTCAAACGGACTGTCAGCTGGCATCCCCATGGTAGCAGAGCATGAGTAACAAGCAACAGAGGGTATGAGTATAATTGGGTAAGGACTCTTTATGTGGCACTAGTAGTTGCCAGACAAAATCAAATCATGGTTCTCATACCCCTGGCCCTGAAAGGGACCAATTCAGAGATCATATAGTTTATACCCTACGTCACAGAGGCAGCATACTAAGGAACAACTGGTCTTTCTCTGTAGCCATGGGTACCTAGATTCTACAACCTGCTGCATGGACATTGGACCTGCCATTTTTATGCTTATAAAAACACAGAATATTGGTGCTGGATGGTCTTATGATGCCATGTAAGTAATCTTTCTCCATCTTATTTTAAAAGATGAGGAAACAAAGGCAAAAATAAACCCACTAATTTAAAATCAGTTAATACAATTCTTCTGAGCCCTATAGCCAATGTCCTCCTACTCTGCTAGATCTCCCCCTGCTGTAACTCCCACCAGATAGCTATCTACATTGGTCAAAGAAAAATGTTTTGCTTTGTTTTTTTGTTTTGTTTTGATTTGGTTTGGTTTGGTTTGGTTTGCTGCCTCTCAAACCCAAGAGATAGGAAAGATATACATTGCAGAAGAGATGCCATTACTGGAACTCAGAATTCGGTATCATGGTTTTGTGTTAATAACATAAAACATAGCCAGAAGGTGATGGGTCAAAAGCAGGCAGAACTCTCGAGTTTGAGGCCAGCCTGGTCTATAGAGTAAGTTCCAGGACAGTCGAGGCTATACAGTGAAACCTTGTATATTAAGGAAAAAAAAAAAAAAACAGTATACACACTATAAAGGCTTGGGAAGAACACAAAATCAGCAAATGAAGAAAATGAAGGCAACTTGCTCAGTCATGGCCAAGATGATGGCCCAAAGAAACAAGTCTGGGTCTTTTTCCTCTTTTCTTTTGGCAATTCTGGGGACCAAGCACAGAGAAGCCTTGTGCACGCTAGGTCAGAGTACCACCACTGAGATGCAGCCCCTGCATCCCACACTGTCCCCCACCAACCCAAGTCTAAGCTCTGTACCAGAGTTTCCCAGCGGAAGATGTTGCTATAGAAGCAGATCCAATTTTCTGAGAGGTAGAGTCGGCCCTGAAGAAGAATGTCTCTTTGGAGTGCACAAGAGTAATCTGTGTAGGAAGGAGGACATGAAGTTCAGAGGCAGGAGACATTTTCAGCAAACCAGTGTAAGTGAGCATGCCGTCCCTCCCCCCCAGCACTGGGGGAGTCCAGCCATCTGTGGCTGACTAGGTATGCAGCCACAGAAGTCTCTGACATCTCATGATCAGACCACACAAGAGATGAAGGACGATACAGCCTGGTGGCAGGATAATGAATCAGTATGACAGCCAATGACTGGCAGGGCTTTTAAAAAGGCCAGTGCCTTTCATTAATTTCCAACCTTTGACTATCATGACAGCAATTGCTTCTAAGGAGCAGTCATGTGCAGAGGTTAAGTATGTCTCTGAATCCCTCCTGGGTGGGCTCTCAAGGATGCCACAGGCGTGGCACTTGATCCTAACATCTGGGACTTAAGATGTCTGTGTTACAGATGTTTGTTCGCCATGTGGCCAGCTCCCCAGCTTGCTTGTGTTGGCTCTTGGCCTCTGGTCAGAAGCAGCGTGAGTGTTCTCTCTGGAAGTCCCAGACTTCCTGGTTGGCCCCTTCCCAGGCAGGTTACTAGCTCACCAACAATGAGGCGCTCCGAGTCTGGGAGTTGCTTAAAGAGCTTTCTGAAGTCTTCATTTCTCTGCTTGTAAGTGGGGCTTAGCACCTGGAGGACAACAGCCAAGATTAGAGCAATGGTCCCACATACTGTAGGATTAGAGACAGCGGATGCTGGGGTAGAGGCCAGGGATGCTTGTGTGTTGGAAAAGGCAAAGACATAAGCTCTCTTCCCATAGTCTCGGGGAGGCCACCAAGTGAAGAAAAGGGGCATGGAAAGCTAGCACAGAGGATCTGGTCCTGAAAGACCAGTCATGCAGTTTTGGTCAATGATATCTATGAAGTTGGGGTCCACATATATCCTAAGAACAGAAAGCAGGAAAGGAAACCTTCCTGTGGTTCTGGGGCCCATGACGACAGCTATCGCTCCCATGCTCTCTGCCAGCTCTGCCTTGGCAGTGGAAAGGACCTGAGGGTCACGCTAGCTCTCAGCAGGGCTTGGAAGACAACTGGACACTATGTACTTCTCAAGATCTGTTATGACTAACACAGTGAGCTAAAGACATGATTTAAAAAAAAATCATAAAACATGGCACTAAGAAAAAAAATTCCAGTAACAGGGAAAAAAAGTTGTGATGTCAAAAGCACATTTGGTACACAAGCATGACACTCCCCTCCCTAATCTTAGCAAACCAACCATCTATGAGGAAAGTGAGGCAAAAGGAAAGCCCCGTGCCTAAGGGCGCCCAACTGCTATTATTAGGTGGTAGACCCCGCAAGATGAGAGTACATGCTCCATAAACCCTAGAAGTCAGGAGAGGGCCAGAGACTTGTACAGAATAGAGAACCAGGTCTAAAACAATGCTGTGCATCCCTTGTAGGCAGGCTCGCTCCCACAGACTAACTAAGCAAGCTTCCTTAGAAATCCCACCATCCAGTCCAATAGTGGGGGATTCTGCCCTTTCAGAGCATACAGTCTTAAAAGCATGTTTTTAAAGGGGTGGAAGAACTGGAGAGATGGCTCAGCAGTTAACAGCACTGGTGGCCCTTCCAGAGGATCCAAGTTCAGTTCCCAGCACCCACATAGCAGTTCACAACTGTCTGTAACTCAAGTTCCAGAGAATCTGGCACACATGCAGGCACACAGATAAAAATAAATCATTAAAAAAAAACACTTTAAAAATGAATGCACAAAAAAAGAAAAGGGTGGCCATAGATGAATGACACTCAAGGATTATGCAAAGAGTGTACAACTAGCCAGTCTGAGTTCAAGACCAGCCTGGTCTACAGAGCAAGTTCCAGGACAGCCAGGGCAAAACGAAAAGTGTACACTCTAGGAAGAGCCACACGTGAAGACAGAGGCACATCTGCATTCTTCCAGGCCATGTGCTGACCTACTTACACACACACACACTCACACACGCACAGGCATACACACGCACGCACGCACGCACACAGCTGTTGACTGTCTGCCAGGGACCAATGCCTAAGGAACAGACTGTCCTGCTGGCAGTGACATGGTTTCTGGCCTCTTACCCTCTCACCCACTTCCCTGAGAATTTCACAGCTGGTGAGGGACGGACACTTCACATGTTCATGTTTCAACTTTCTATGAAGCTAAATGACCCATATGGAAACAAAGTCTGGAGACTGCTCATGTCTGAGCCAAAGGCTGCCAGCCTGAGCTACAGTCTATCTGACTAAAAGGAGAACATAATGCAAGTTGGAGAGAAAACTGTGGAAGTTCAGTTTAGGTGCATGATAAGAGGAAGAAACCAGAGAAGAGCTGAAAAAAAAAAAAGAAATTTCTCATCAATCTGTCTATAATTTAAATTTCAAGCTTTTATTTTGACTTACGTGTGTAATATGAGAGGCCCAGTCACCTTTTCCCAAAGGACACCATGCTATCATATAATTTCAAATGTCCCAAATCACCTATATGTGCTTAAACCAGAGTTCCAGACCACTGGAGGAAGCCATCTGGAATCTTAACTATCCTATGATTTCTCCAGCTAGGAAAAGACCTGATGTCATAGTCCTCCAAGGATCGTCCAACACTATGCAAAATGTTCCCCACCCAGCCAGCCAGCCAGCCTTTGAGACCAGAATCCACACATAGGAAACTCTTGCTTGACAACCTCACTCAGATTCTTTGTTATATCCACAACTCACCATCTAGACTACTGTAGAATGATTAAGCACCCAAGAGCATGCACAAGCCCATCACATACACGCCGCACGGAGTAGATGTCGTTATTCGACCTCATACTTGCGGAACATGAGGCAGAGGTTGAGCAACTTGCCTGAGGAATGTGGAAACCTAGGAGGAATCGAACAAGGGTCCTAGCCAACTGCCAAAAAGAGACCAACAGGGCTTCCCCTTAAGCAGCACCTGCCTGGGAGGGGACAGTCACTGGCTTTAGGGCTCCTACTAGCTAGCCTCTCACATTTCTGAAGGAGTCCTTACAAAGCTCCTACATGAGACAGCCCCTGATCCTCCTCAAGGGTAACTGGGCGCTAGCCAGCCAGTTAACTGATGCCAAGTTCCAAATTCCACCCACAGTGTTCTCTCCCCTGGGCCTCTATCATATCCAGTGAGAGCTCCGGAACCCACAGACATGGAGACCCAGAAGTCTAGGGACAATCTCTCCCAAAAGCAAGCAGGAAAAGGCATTGATCTTTTCTGCTTATAGCAGTGGGGAACAGTAAAGAAAGCCTCCTCTCTCACAAATGTACCACTGTCTGTTGATGCCAATGGTGGGTCAGCCTCTCTGTACTAGAAGCACAAAGACACATTGGATGGGCACACTTGGCTTACAATCCTCTGCCCCTTCGAGGCTGGGGAACTCTACTCCTCTGTAGCCACTTTCCTGGGTACTCTCAGAACATTCTCTTCCAATGGTGAGGCAGGGCTCACCTCTATAAAACGGCCAAAGAATTCTGGCTCAAGGATTGTCAAGTCTGCAGCTCTCAGCAGGGCCGCGAGGGGCATGCGAGAGCGCACAGAATAGTCCCAGGGACACAGAGAATTCGGGTCACACACTCACGGCTGGGATTTTCTCAGATCCGTGCCAGCAGTAGCATTCAGCACCAACAGGTGCATCGGCAAACCTCTTCAAGAACCACAGCAGGGACTCGCCATCCAGTTCCAGCAGGAGGCTCCAGAGGACCCCAGATTCGGTCAGAGATTCCATCACCCCCAACAAAATGTCCCAGGCAAGGGACCTCGGGTCCTTACGCTGGTTCTCAGGGTCCCTCAGAATGAAAACAGTGAGTCTTGACCGGACTGAACACAAGGTGATCTCTTGCCTTTTACACAGAGGGGTTATAAAACCCCGGCTGATAGCCTTTCCTCTCTCAGAGCTGTGCTCCCAGTTCAAGCTCTCACGAGTGAAAAAGGTATAATAACCATGGTTCTCAGAGAAGGCTGGCTGGCCAGTCTCCCACAGCTGGACTCTGCTTCATGCTTCCCTTGTCTTCAGTCTGGGGGCAGCCCCGAGGGGGCGTGGTCAGGCAACACTCCCTGGCTGGTTCAGTCACTCAAGAGTCCAGGTAAGGCCAGACGACATAGATACAGCAGGTATACAACACAGGCTGTGAGTTGCGGAAGTGCAGCTCCACACGAACAGGCAAACTTTGCAGAGCCGGATAACCCACAGCTGGCTCCAGAGGCCTATTCCACACTGGCTACTCACACTCAGAGTGACTCACAAGTGGTTCAGAGGCTCCAGAGAGGCCCATGATGGTCCAGATCCTTAGTCCAGATCTGCCTCACAGATTGGCCTGTTCAATCAGTATGCTTTCTACGCCCCGAGCCAGGACAGGATCGCTGTGACTCACATCTCTCACCCAGGCAAAAAGGGCCACCACTTAGCTGCAACACAGGGCCTGCTCTCATCCCAGCCCTGCACACACCCCTTTTTTTTTTTCTCCAGACCGTGCCCCTTTCAACTGGCCAGCAAATGACTTCTTTGTTAAGAGTCACTGGGGCCTGAGGGAGGGAGGCAGGGCTGGTGGGCGGGCAAGGCCAGAGCCCCACACATGCTTCAAGTTACAGGATCTGGGTGATGGGCCTGGCCAATGTCCTGCAGTAACCCCAGGCCTAGCCTGGCCTCACCAGCAGATGTTTCCTGCAATGGAAAGTTGCTGGCCAGGGCTCTCAGTGGAGGAAGGGAAGGGGAGGTGCCAAGGGCATCACAGCTCTGGTGAAATATGAAATCTGAGACTGAATAGACTAGGGATTTCTTAAGAGACAGCTCTTCTCTAAGGAACCCATCTATTCGGCAACTTCTCTGATGCAACCAGCAGTAAACATGGGAGTTTCCCAAGTGCTAGTCACAGAGAAGCTGGACAGATAGCCTGGAGAAGATGAGGTCTGCCCGATGTGAGTTTCCCAAGAACTGTGCCCCACCTTCCATATAAGGAGGCTTAGGATCAAAGCCAAGCATTTGCAGGCGGCTGCTCAGACCTTGCAAGAGCAGACCTTGTGGACCCTGGTTAGAAGGGAAGAGACAAGTAAAAGAAAGAGACAACTGAAATGACATCTAAGCAGAAAGGGCACGACGCTGGTGGTTCTCAACTTGTGGGCCGCGACCCCTTTGGAATCGAATGACGCCTTCACAGGGGTCATGTATCCAGTAGTCTACATATCAGGTATTTACATTACAAATCACAACAGTAGCAAAATTATAGTTATAAAGAAGCAACAAGGATAATCTTATGGTTGTGGCATTAGGAAGGTTGAGAACCACTGGTCTAAACAGAGAGGTAGAGAAAGGATAGAGCATTGGAACTAGGAAGGCAGAGACTCGGAGATCTTTGAAACAACTGAGGCAGCTCCCTTGCCTACCCTACACCCTCCCAGATAGCCTACCCTATCGGGAAGGTCTTGAGCTGGTGCATCATGGGTAATGGTCTTTTGTCTTATAAGCCTTGGTAATTTCCTGTGCTTAATTAAACTTAGGCATATTTAAAAATAACCCCAGTGAAGACACAGAATACACATTCTTGGGTCTCAGCCCCAGAGACACCAATTAAGAGGAACATGACAGCCATTGTTAGGGTAAATAGAGGGGAAAGAATTAAGGTGTCTTCCATCTTGAAGAACACCTTTCCTTCATCCATCCTAAGGTAGACCCCACGCCGTTGGATGCGGCCTTCACTGGGAATGATCCATCCTTTAGTTTAATCTTTTCTAGCACTTAATATTTCATATGCTGTGTAAAAATCATTTACCACACAAATGTATTCTTTATCTTCCTATTGGCATACAGAGAAAGAGTGACAGAGACAGAGATAGATAGACAGCCACTCAAGAGCATACACATGCACACACAACATACACACATGCACATACAGATCCCTTCTTTCTTAAGGCTGGCTTCTTGGAACCTAGTTGCTGCCCTGACTCTCTCTGTATTATGTGTCAGTGGTCCTTAAATTCTGTGACAGGTGGATGCAGCAATTCTGTTTTCCAGGGTGATCATAGTATCTCTTTTCAGGTCCAGACCACACCCAAGATACAGGTGGTATAGATAGTTCCAGGAGGCTCCAGGTACTTAACAGAAATTCCCTGGAAACGCTGATATCTAGCCATAGACACAGGACCGTTGAGTTGGTTACTATCTGGATGAGACAGGGACAGTTTACACTCAACTCAGAGAGATAATGCCATAGGAGATGAGTCTCAGTCTATATTAGCCTTTGTCTCCTCCACCCCCTCACTAATGGCTGGGCAGAGCAGGGCAGGGCAGGGCAGGGCCAGGACCCCAAGAGCTGGAATTGGCTCTCAGCTAAACATTAACTCTACGGCAAACACTAGGTCCTGGGACCAACTGGTACCCTTTCTCCAGGCTCAGCAGGAAGGAGGGGGTGAGAGAGCCTAGTCAGGGAGGGAAGTGGATTTGGGGTTCAGCATTAGGAACCTCACCTAGGAAGAAACCAGTTAAGATCCACAAAGAAAATCCTGGTGCTCCAGCCAACTGCGGTAGGCAGAAGCGAGGCATGGATCGGACGAGGAGACAAGGGAAAAGTGACTAAACATGAGGTGGGCATGGGTGCAATGTAGAGGGGTGCTGAAGGGGGAGCACCGGGGTCGGGGGGGTCTCATCTGGAAAGGTTATACCGCCACCAGGAGAGTGAAGTTTAGAGTTGACTGACACAGTGGTAGCAGTCAGGAAGGTTCCTCAGAGTCATGGGTAAAAATCATAGGTGGGAGACAGATGGGTGTAGAGGAAGAGGACTGTCCCTGGAGGAAATGCCAGGTACGGGGTGTGCCCCAACACCTGTAAGTCCACTCCTATAATGCTTTGTCCTACTGTTCTCAGGCTGATGCCAGGTAGGCTTGCCCTGTCGTTCCCAGGATTGGCACCAATCCTCCTTGCCTTCCTCAATGCCAGTTTTCCTAGCAGGGGATGGTGACAGACACTGTGGGTGCTGTCTCTAGCAGCTACCCTATCCTAGGCTCTGCCCCCTAAGCTGCTATGGAAACACTACCACCCCAGGAACGAGGCATAAGGCGGGAGGGTCTATCTGTCCACCTGGGACTCAGCACCTACTGGGACCAGGAAGGATCATATTTAAAAGGCAGATAGTAATCCCTCAAGCTTTAGTCTGACCATCTTTGTCTCTGCCTATAGTTCCAAAGCCCTATCACCTGACCCCTTAAGCTCCTGACTGCTGGGGCTACACCTTTGGACTCCCAGGCTGGAGCCCCTGCTGAAGAAAATGAGCTGGTCAGCTGTGAGGGGTGAAGGGCAAGAAGGGCCCCAGGACAGTTGCACAAGACAAGGTTTTCACACTCTACCCTGACCCCGACGTTCGCCCTCAACAGTCCTGTCCCTAGGACGCTGGGGCCGCTTCCCTTCTTGTGACTCAACTCTTCAGGTCAGGCTAATCTGTTATTTTGCAGACAGTTTCCTCTTAGCTAGTCATGGGACAAGGAGTTGCTTTTTTCCTGCAGACTGGCGGTGACGGTACAAACCGGCTTCCTCTTAAAATTACACCCAGGGATCTCGACCAGGTCTCGGGCGGGTGTTCCTACAGTGGGGGGATTATAAAGCTTGCATCTAACTAAAGGACTCCTAGTGCCAGGGGTACAACCTGAGGCATCACAGCTGGTGAGCTGAGTCTAGCAGTGGGGAAGAGATTAGAAAGAGGAACAGGACACCAGGATCCTCTATGAGGGTGAGATTCCAGCCAGCCGCAGGCAGACAGCAATGGGGATGAGAAGTAGGTCTAAGGGAACGCAGGTCAAAACAACAAGGGCAGACTTCGAGCTTCCCAAAGGAAGCCATGTAGACTAGGAAGGGGGAGTACTGAGGGGAGGGGTCAATGGAGGTTTCCCTGATAATGTGTCTGAACACAAGGGTATATAAGGCATGGCCACAGCACTCAGAGAAGGTACTTAGCCAGCAAGAGCCCAGCGGGTAACCCACCCAACAGGTGGCTCTCGGGGAACCCAGGTCACAGATTCCAGTCCCAGGCAAGGCGACTGTGCCAATGTCCAGGGTAAATACACTGGCAGGATCAGAGAGAGCCCAAGAGGAACCGCTGTGATGTCAGACAGACAGCAACTGGCCGACAACACTAATAGCTAAGCTCTGGAAAATGGGGAACCAGGGCATCTGTCTCAACAGAAAGGATGGGAGGAGTTCATCCAGCCAGCCTGCATGGGTACTGTATCTAACTTGCCTCTCCACTACATTAGTTACTGACCAACCTCTACAGGGGCTAACTCTTGCCCACGTGAAACCAGAGCCTATCAGCCATATAGCCCTCATGCATATCTCTCAGTCCCTGCAGCTATGGCAGTTGGAAACTGTTTCTGGTTTCCCTGTGTCCACCTGTCATTTCTATTTTCTCCTCCACTTCCATTCCTCCTTTTTGCTTCCCTCACCAACGCCAAGTCTGGACTCTACCATGCGTACATAGCAAGACCACAAGGAAGGTAGGCGGCAGCCAGGGCAGGCAGAAAGGAATGTGTCGGTGGTCCTCCCGGAGGGTTTTCAAAGGTCTGTCAAGTTCAACTGGACACAGATGTCCCTATTTTGAATCCTCCAGCCAAGAGGTATGTCTGTCATCAAGCTGAGTGTGCGTGCTCAGGTGTCACAGCCTCAGAAGCAGGCTGAGGGAGGACAGAGATGAAAAGAGAGGGTAGGGAGCCTTAAGATGCGCAGCAACCAGGAAGAAACAGAAAGCCGGCCGACCGGGTGACTGGAAACTAGAGAACAGAGAGAAGAGCGTGAAGGAGGAAGAAAAGAATGCTGGAAGTGGGGCAGAGAGCAAGGAGCGGAGAACAGTGGCAGGGCAAACAGGAGCAGCCACGCTAAAAGTCATGTGAGGAGAAAGAGAGCAGTAAGACCAATGTTCGCAACCAAGACAGGATCTGCCTGCTCAAATTTGGATGTTTTAATTACCCAATAGCACTGAGGCCATGTGGTTTCTGTTTCCCTTTGGTGACACTAATTCTTGCAATACTGCTTAAAAGGAGAATATTGGTTGGAGGATGCTTGGGTATTTACTACAGTTGGGCCAGGATAGCTCCGAGAGACAGAGACAGAGACAGAGACAGACAGACAGACAGACAGACAGACAGACAGACAGACAGATGCCTATCTTCCCTCCAAGATATGAGCTGCTATCAGCCCAAGGAGGCCAGAGGTCAGAAGACCCTTGGTCTGAGTCAGAGAGAAGGAACAGACAAGAGGAGGCAGAGTTCAGCGTCTCTTCCTTTATCATCTCAGTCCTCAATGTCCTCAGAGCAACACAGGCCGCTTGAGGTGCTCCGTGGGGCTATGGATGGACAACCCATTAAAAACCTCTGGGACAGGCTGGCTGGCACAGAGCAGCTTGTGGGAAGCCAGAGTGTTAGCTGGCATGTGTCTAACTTTATGGGACTACGTAATACCAGAGGGATGATTTGGTCCCACAGCCCCACATGAAACACGAGCCTCCCCTAGAAGCCCTTCCTCTGCTCCCTCCAACCCTAGCAGTCCACCATCCTGATGGCTTCTCCAAGCCTCAGCTCCCACTGGAGCAGAACTGGCTACAAGAAGAGGTAAGCTTTGGGGGAGTGGAGTGGAGGAGTGGTATTCTCAGCACAGTCCAGCTTAAAGAAGGGGAGACCAGGTTCTGAAGCCAGGCCACAGTGTACCCTCAGCTGGCTAGTCCTCCTGAAGAGCATGTGGATAGGACAAGCTAAGGGACTTAAGCTAGCTGTTTCTCCCATGAAAGAGTCCAGGGCCACTCACGCATCCTAGTCTGTGTGACGAGGAGAACGGAGCCCTGGCAGGCACTGCTGCCCCCCCCCCCCCCCACGAAGTACTTTCAGAGTCCGGAGCTGTATAAATGGCCACTAAGGATGACCTAAGAAAGACCCTGCTTTATAGACCAGAAGGCAGCCAAGCCTTTAATAAGGAGCATGCTCTGGAGGACACTGCACGTCGGTGACACACTCTGTCATATAGCACCAGCTCTCCCACAAGATGTCTTGCCTAGTGATGCTAACTTTAACCCTAAGTTCATACCCCACACCTCACCCTAGCCACAGAATTCTGCCTGGCTTTAAGAAGTCCCTCTGACCTGGCTGTTCTCTGACTTCATCCAGGCCACTAGATGAGGAAAGACATGAAGTGGGTCATGTCTTCATGTCCCCAAATCAAATCCTCCCACTAGGACTTAACCATCCTGCTGTAGAAAAGAACTACTGTGTCTGGGGGTGAAAAGAAGAGGTTGACAAGGGCAAAAAACTCTTAAGACCCAAACAGTACTTAACAACACTTTTTGTAACCAGCCCTCCCCCCCCCCCCCCCCCCCCCCCCGCCACGTTCACACCCACTTTAACAACAAGAAGAGAAACAGAAATACTTACATTGTACCAACTCTGGCTTTTCTGTAAAGACAAAAATAAAAGAGAATAGATTAGTTAAGGAAGAGACATTAGAAGTGCCAGAGTCTTCCTTCCCCCCTGGGGTGAAGGTAACACAGACAGCGGAGGGTGGGCAGGGAGAAGGAATCCAAATGCAGCTGAATGCTTCCCATGTCGATGCTCAGGAGGGTCCTCCTTTCACAAGACAGATCCAGAAAGGAGGCCCAGGGAGCAGTCCATGCTGGAAGCCCCCACCACAGCTGGGGCGCTTGGAGATGCAGGCAGTGGCAGCACTAGCTAGCGCTCAACCAGAAGGTTCTACTGATGGGGAGGTGGGTACGTGGGAGGCATCCAAAGCCTAGTCCCCAAGTGGGTTTTGACTAGAAGCAACGTAGACATAGAGCCCATCACGGCCTCCTGCTCCGGTTCATCTCCCCTGTCAAAGGCACGGTGGAATATTTTGGCGAAGGGGGAAGAAGAGGCGCTCTAAAAAGTCACACTATGCTCTCAGCTAGCAGGTGAGTAAATTCCTTCTATCCCAACAACTAACTGGCTGACCTCCTAACAGCTAACAAATGGTTGGGGTTCTGTAGGGGAAGAAAGTGGAATCGTGTCATCTCTAAAGGCTTTGTCCAGTGCATGGTGTTAACATAGAACTTGGTATTCATAAAACCACATTCAGTCCCCACTCTGTTGTTGAGGACTTCTCCTTCTGATCTCCCCATGGGATCTGAAACTTTCTAATGAAAGAAGGGGAATGGCTAGATTGTGTCTTGTCTATCTCCAACCTCTACTTATGAACATTCTGCTCTGGTGTTGGAAACTTTGCCAACAGGTCTAAGCCTCAGTGAGATACCAGAGGTATGGAGCCTATACGCAGTCAAAGAGCCAGCTAATAAACAGAGATGGGCAACCACTGTGTCAGCTGGTAAGGTAGTGTGTGTGTGTGTGTGTGTGTGTCACAGAGTGGAGGTGACTATGAACCAGAGATCTGTGACTGTAATCCCAATGATGACCAGGTGATCATGGGATCTTCCACCCATCACCAACTTCTTCCTTTGAACCAGAAACCCTGACACAGCCAGCACAGTGACCAGAGATAGGGAATGAAAGGGGCACAGGCATGAATACGCTTTTCCCTCACACAGATTCCACTGGCCAGCCCGGCCAGGGTGGCAGGTGGCAATGCAGACACTCAGTTCCCCTCTGCTAGGAACTCTTTGTGGTCATTCCTCAAAAGGAAATGGTGGTCTAATCTAGAAAGCATAGTCTTTTACCATAGCGGCCTCCAGAAGTTGAAGGCCAAACCCACACAGCCAGAACTATTTCATCATCGAGTGGGAACTGCTGCCTTGTAGGAAGGTATTCTGGACCTGAACATTCCCACCTAAGGAGTTCAGCTAAGGCGATGCGTGCCTGGAGAGGGTGGGCGGAGCAAGAAAGTTATACCTAGGTGGGCCGTCACTTCTATAGCTCTTTTGGGTGTTCACAATGGCGACTAACTCTAGGACCACACACGGGGTTGGGTTCATTTCACATCACGATGAGTGCAAGCATACTCTTGCAGCTACCAACCACGCTGTCTATCCACAGTTAGCTTGTACTGTACTAACCCTGACCAGGCTAGTCACCTGCTTCCTAGCTGAGGAAAGTCTCTCTCAACTGCATCCAAGAACTTCACTCCTTGGAACTTTTGTATACAACCCTAGGAGGAAACTGGGCAACGGGAACAGGATCCTTTGTGATCCTCAAACATGGTGCCTGCCCCCCTGTCCCCCATGTAGACGGAAGTAGATCTTCCCTTTCTATGCCCTGACATGAAGACGCTAGTTCCTTAAGAAACTACTTGATACAAACAGCTTCAGAATCCCAAGAGCTTTCAGTTAGGAACATCTGTCCCATCTCTAACTAGCTCTGTGGTACCTTTATGGCTAATATTCATTATCTTATAAAGTGAGGATACCAGAAAGGATTTTTTTTTTTAATTTTATTTATTTAATATATGAGTGCTCTGCTGCATATACATCCACCTGCCTGAAGAGGGCAGATCCCCCTAGAGACGGTTGTAAGCCATCAGGTGGATGCTGGGAATTGAACTCAGGACCTCTGGAAGAGCAGTCGGTGCTCCTAACTGCTGAGCCATCTCTCCAACCCTAAAAGGCTGTCTTAAAAGAAATGAGAAAGGTACCCTCTAGAGTAAGAACTTTGGAGGCTCTGTCCCTGGCCATATCCCTACATAGCTCCTTCTCTCCCAGCTCCGAGGCTGCCTCAGGAACATGGATACTGACATCGCCAGTGAGATCTATGTCAGCCCTCGAGACTGTTCAGCAGGAAGGAGTTCCTAGCCTTTGTTCCTGCCTCCTGGAGAATCACATCCTCACGGTTCTGCATCCCTGGGCCGAGTGCTAAAGGGACCTCCTGTGAAGGAGGTTCTCAGAGAGGCTTAAGGCCCAGGAGGGTGACAGAGACTGCCTACCACTGTAAATCCATTGCTATGCCCCTACCTCAAGAAGGCTAGCCCCACCCCCCAGCCCATTCTAAGAGCCTGTATCAGATGGTTAAAAGGGGGAAGGAAATGAGAACACAGAACTGCTGGAGGCAGCGTGGAGCTGGAGGAGGAGAACCCAGAGGACTTGTTTGGGGTTTATTTGGCCTTTTCTACAAGGAATCAATCAGACAAGTGAGGACCAGACGGAATGCAAGGCTCCTGGAAACACACCCAAACTACCTTATAGCAGTTTCCTGCCCTCGAGTCTAAGAGCATCTCCTAGAACAAAGGCTGGAGGTGTCTGGAAGGTGAGCTAAGGGGGGTGGAGGGGAAGGGGAGAAGGAAAGACGGGCCAGGAGCTCTACATTAAGCATAAACTGGAGCTGGGAGGCAAAAAAAATAAATAAAATAAAAAAGACCAAACCAAAACATTGTCTTACTTTGATCAGATTAAGTCTGTCATACTGAAAAGAAAAACCACAAAAATTAGAATTCAAACAAACCAACAAACAAACAAACAAACAAAAAGGCGAAAGGTCACAGGAGCACCAGTGCCACAGCACCGGGCACTGCCAAGCACCAACAGAGAGCTAAGCTGCGAGGCTGAAGCCAAGCATTGAGTGGCCCTATCTTCTTGGCAGGCCTGCAAGGGCAGAGGGCAGCTCGCCTGAGCTGGTGGGGGCAGGAAAGCACGTCCTGGCTCCCTCTAGTGGCCACAGGCCATCACTACTGAGTGCAGCTTGACAGTGGCCCCAAAGCACAGGTTTTCTAAGAGGGATAATCAGCCCTGGGGTCCTGTGGCTCCCTACTCTAAGCGGAAGCAAGAATCAGCCTCAACCACTGAAATTGTGATGAAGAAGGTGACACCTTAATGATTTCCTGTCCCTAACAAAGGAAGAAATGGAGGTCGGAAAGGGGTAGGGGGGAGGGAGAGAGATAATGTGAAGAGGAGACAGCTTACAACCTGCTTGAAAAACTACACAGGGTGGCCTCTTTGCAGGAGGTGGTCAGGGATGGCCCAGCTACAGTTGTAGTGTGAACAGTGGCCAGCCTCAAAGGCTGCCCCTTGAGGGAGCAGCTTTAAAAGCTTTGGCCTCGCCCCTGCAGCACCGTCTTGCAGTCCGGTAATGGGGCCCTGCCCTGAACCCTTTTCCCATGGTGACTTTAGTGTTGATCTGCAGTCTGTGTGTCCGTCCTACACGTGCACGCTGCGGGCTGACCACGGGTTGCTCCCCAGGGCAGTTGTGCAACGTGGTCCTCCCTCATCAGCTGTCAGTGAGCACTATGCTGCTCCCTGAATGAGCTAGGCCTGGAGGAAAGAGCTACACACTTCACTTTAGGATGGGAAAGACTGAAAAGACTCCGCAGATGCGGAGAGAAGGAATAACCTGGTACCCACATCCAGCTGGGTTCTCCCTCTCCCAGATGAGCCTGGAGCCCTCTGGTACACACTTCAACTAAGGCAGAGGGGTGAGCACTGGCATAGAAACAAAAAAGGTCTTATACAACTCCTATCCCCAGATATCAGGCATGCCTGAACCTGCCCAGCCTCCTACACCCACAGAGCACTCCTGCTGGCTTCCTCACCCCAGGCTGTCCTCCTCCCCGCCCCCCCCCCATCAATAGGCACTTAAAATCCCAAGAGCCACATGATAGATATACACTGCGCGTCTGAAGAGCACAGTGGGCAGGCTCAGCTGTGGAGCTTCATGTTCTTCCATTAGGAGTGGACAGGGGTGGGTCGTCCTCCCTGAGGATACGCACAGACCCTGTTGTAAGTCGTCTCTCTGACTGAGGTTGGCACTTCTTCTCTACACCGACTTCCTGGGCCCTACTGCCTCAGTGCCAACTGTTCACCATTTGCACACTCCAACTTTCCGTCAGAGATCCTAGGGCCCTGGGTAGAGAGGCTGGTGCATCTCCCTCCCACACTCATAGACCTAGAGCCTGGTGGGTACTGTCAGTCATCAACCTCCAGGTTCTGGTACTGTGCCCTCCTTAATCAAAACCCAGGTCTCTAAGCACACCATGAACAAGTACCAGAGTGGTACGAGCAAGTCACAGGGGGTTCCCTGCCAAGTAGCTCTCAGGGGTGGAAGGAAAGATGAACTAGGCAGATCTCAAGGTCTTTCCTCACTTCTGCCAGGGAGGCCACCGTTACCTCATCCAAGTGTCACACAAAGCAACAATGTGATTGAGTAGAAGCTCTGTACCCAGAGGACCGGAACTACCCCCTGCAGGACTCTGCTTTTAGAAAGTGCCACGCAAGGAGGGAAACACATTCCCACTAGAGGTGGTGTTTGAGAAGCAGGCGGACACGGGAAGGGGAAAGGGATGGGGTCGGGAGGGGGGGGGGGGGGGGGGGGCGGGGGGTGGAGTCTGTTCTCTGACATCAGGTGCAGTGGGAGTGGTCCCTCAGTGACTTCCAAGCCAGCCTGCCAAGGGGTGGGGGTGGGGGACAGTGGGTTCAGCCCTTCTGGGAAAGGGACCAAGCAGGACATATGGGCAGAATTGGCAGGGGTGGAGCGAGGGGTGCTGAGCACTACAGACAATTCAATACTAGAGGGGAGATTAAAAGACAGAGACAAAAGATGGCTTACTTTTGAGAGGCGCTTGTGAGACTAAGACCATGCATGCAAAGAAGGTGTTTGGGAAACAGTGGGGAGAAGAGGAAGAACAAGAAATCAAAAAGACAAATTTAAGTGGGGTTTCTCCCAAGCCTCCCAGGGGCGGGGTCCCCTTTCTCCAGCCCTTCGAGTCCTGTTGGTTTAAGAGCACCTGAGTAGAGGTGCCTCTTGATTGCCAGAGGCCTGGGGAAGGAGGGAGAACTCTGGGGGACCGCCCTGTGAGCCCCCCGTGTTAATCCTTGGACCAGGAGGGGAAGCTTGAGAGGGAAGGAAAAGCCCTGTGACTATCCTCTCTGCAAGATGAGTAGGACATGGGTTGGGACAAAGGTAAGGCGGGTGATGGCCAAGGAGGAGGTTAAAAATAGCCCTCCGGAAGGTTCCCTGAAGTTGCTCTTCCTGGCGATACAGCTGTCCCAAATAATGTTCCGTTGACAGTTCAAAGGGCCAATTTTAACGAAGGATCATAAAGATGACTCCTCCTGATCCCCAGAGCTTCCTCCATATCTCAAAGGGTCTTGAGGTTCCTTCGATGCTTACAGAGAGATGGGGAGCTCAGTGAAGAAGGGGCACATGACTCAGGACCCTCCCTGGATGATTAAATGGGCATCTATTCAACAAGAGTCTCCCCTGCTGACCCTGACCTGTCCTGACCCTCATCACGTAGACACGGGGCTTTTCAGTCACATGAGTACCCAGGAGCTTCCTGCAGCTAGCTAACAAGGGGTTCCGAGCCTCCGGCCTGGTCTGCTCACCTTGGAATTTTTACCACCGCTCCGACCAGATTGTGAGGAGCAGCTGCGCTGCACACCCTGCTCCGGGGTGGATGGGGACTTGTCCGAGGAGTGATCTGAGCCCTTCTCCACCATGGTGTCTCCGTCCTGGTTCTGTGGCGTTGGTGAGCGGGACCGCTTCCGGAGGATGGGAGAGCAGGCTGGCGTGCTGCGGTTGGAGTTACTGGCAGTGCTGCAGGGGCCGATGGAGATGGGGAATGAGGTGGAGAGGGAAGAGGAAGGAAAGAAGGAAGGCAGGCTGTAAGTGACAGTCGGCCAGAGACCCATGCAAAGGAGCCAGCTCAGGGAGCCCAGGCAACAAGAGGCTGAGAAGACAACCCAGCTAAGACTTGCTGCACTGCAATGCTGCTACTGGCCAGCAGGGAGCAGTAGTGCCAGTGTGAAAAAGGGGAAACAGGACTAGAAACAAGCAGTTAAGTATTTAAATATTCACCCATCCATCCATGAACCTACCCATCCAACCCTGTTTGAGCTTTAATTACATGCAGAAAGCTATTAGGGAAGATAATTTAGATCCTGAAAGAACCCCTCAATACCAACAGCCTATTTTATACATGCTCTGTTTCAGCACTTGCCCATAGTGCCAACCCCACTTTTCAAAGCATTCATACATATGCTATTTCATAGGCATGTCTTTTACAAATTATTCCATTATTTTATTTCGCATGTATGTGTGCAGGCATGCATGCGCCATGGGCAATGCCTGTGGAGGTTCAGAGGGCAACTTGCTAGAGTCTGTTTCCTCCTTCCGCAGTGTGAGTCCTGGGGAATGAACTCAGGCCGCTGGCTTGGTGGCGAGCACTTTTATCTACTGAGCCATCTCGCTGGCACGGGCACCATTATGTGTCTTAGGACATTCAATGGAGTTAATAACGGCCAAGTGCCACCGTCCTTCAGTTTAAAAGAGGAAGATAAATGCCTGGTAGAGAGAAGAAAGTGATCCAGGGCAAGCTTCAGAGTTTACTTCAGCTGTAAGTCGCTCGCAGTATCCTGGTAAGCTACGTTGCTGTTCCACTCCGGGGGAAGGCTTATTCTCATACCCCAAATCCACCTCTAAAAAGTCCCTTGCACTTCTCATGGCACTAAATCCAGTTATACCTAGGCATTCATTCTGTTAACACAGTAAAGATGGAAACTTAGCTTGTGTTTTCAATAGACTAGAAGAGGTGAAGAGAAAAGGGCAGAGGGGAAAGATTGAACTTACTTTGCTCTGTTTTCAGAGAACAGAGAAAGGCTCAGAAAAAATGGCTCTGGGGCAGGAAGAGGAGAAAACTCAGAAAGAGGCAGGGGAAATGGGAAGGAATAGCCTGGGAGATTACAGGGCCCCAGAGCAAGGTGATAGGAGGGGCAGGATCCTGCCCACCTGCTCAGTAGCCAGACTAACCCAGGAAACTGGCTGGCAAATGTCATTCTGGCCTTGCCTCAGGATGTAGAGGGCAGGGCGGAGGACAGTGACATTTGCATGAAGATCTACCTGTAACCTCAGATGCTCCATGGATACATTTGTAAAGACTGCCATGCCCTGCCACCTGGATAAACTCAATACAGAGTGATTGTCCACAAGCCCACCCAGTATCGTTGGGGAGGGGCAGGAGGTAGGGAATGGAGCCAGGAACTCTACACATGACCTCCAGTACATGTACATGCACATATGCACATACCACACTGCATATGTGGGGAATCAGAGGACATCTTTAGGGAGCTGTTTCTCTCCTTCCACCCTGTGGGTCCCAGGGATTGAACTCAGGTCTTCAAGCTTGGGAGCAAGCACCTTTGCCTACTGAGTCATCTCTCTCTGCTCCACTGGATCTTCTCATGTTGCCCAAACTAGAATTTAGTTCTTCTCCAGTGTGTTCTTCACCTCTGTGCCCACTCTTGCTTCTCAGACTTGCATCTGTTACTGAGTGAGTCCCCTCGGCCACCAGCCCTGCTCACACAGAACTCTGTCTATTCCTTGGCCTTCTCCAAAGGCACCGTCGTTGCTCAGAAGTGGCATCTCTCCCACTGCACCCCACTCTGTCCCACTCAGTCTGTTTTCATAAGGCTCATTACTCCATCCTTCCCTTCCTAAGGTCCTCTCTCAGGTTCTCAGGGTGTCTTGCCTGGACTTGTCCAATAGCCTTAGCTATGATTTCAGTGGAAAAAAAAAACCACCCAGAATAATAGGGGGGTCACTGACCCCCCCACACACAATGCTTGGCCTCCACTCCAATAATCTCCTATACAAGAAGTCCCTGTAACCACAATTCTGCACCTTGGCAGAGTCATTACTAGGCTTGCTACACTGTTAAACCTATTAAAAGATCATCCATTGTCCTGTAGGTTTGGACACGATGTTAAGCAAATAAAACCAGTTCCTATGCGTTTTGTGTAGTGACTTACCTTTCTAACTCTAGGGCGTGCCCTTAACCTGACCCTACAAGCAGTATTGAAAGGCATTGCTGTTATATTTGGCGATGGGGCCCTGGAGAGAGGACCAATATTGATCAGTCAACAGACAAGATCTCTGACCTGAATTCAGGAAGGGTCCTGTAATCCTTGGCCTGTGAGAAACCTGAGCAACAGAAGGGTCTGGTCAAGGTGATATGACTGTGTCTGTGGCCACATGGTACAATGTTAAACACCCAAGTTCACATAGGTGAATAAGAAAAGATCCTTGTGCTTAGTACAGAGGCAGAGCTAGACCTGGCCCCTCACTGGGATATAAGCTACAGGTAAACAGGTGGTGTGATCCAAGAAAGCAGGTGATGGGGTGGGGGAAGGGAGAGAGAAGAAGAAAGAAGGAAGGAAAGAAAGGAAGGAAGGAAGGAAGGAAGGAAGGAAGGAAGGAAGGAAGGAAAGAAAGAAAAAGGAAGGGGGAAGGAAGGAAAGGAGAGAGGACAGGGGAAAGGGGGGGGGGGGGGGGGGGGAGACAGAGATAGACAAAAAGCTTTACTTGAAGAAAATGTAGCCAGGTAAAGGCATGAAAGTCAAAGAAGGGCAGAAAGAGAGAGAGAGAGAGAGAGAGAGAGAGAGAGAGAGAGAGAGAGAGAGAGAGAGAGAGAGAAAGCAGCATGAACAGAATGAAAGTCTTAAAACAGCACAGGAAAACATAGAGCGTGAGAAGAAGCTGCTGGAGAAACAGTTATGAAACAGAAGCTCAAAGGATCCTACAATCCCCCAGTTTCCCTAACAACAGGTGCACTATGACCCTGATAACTACCCCTAGGTCAGGAAGATACTCGTCTGTTCCCACCTCTCCAATGCTCAAGCCTGGCAACAAAGACTAGCTCACTCCTGTCCCAGTTTGCCTTGCTCACAAAAACAAAAGCCCGTCCTTGAGCCTGACCACAGTGTCTCACATTCTGCGTGATCAGAGCCCACGTCCTAGACTCGGGTCTAGCTGACAGCCTTGAGCAACAGGGAAATGGAGCTGAGGACAAAGGTTTTCTTTCTACCAAGTGACTCTCTTCACAAGCTCCCAACCTGCACCTCACACACCCTGGCAGCTGCACCACTTCTCTTGGCTCCCCTTCCCTATCCCTAGTCCTAGTGGAGGTCCTGCGGGCACAGACAGACCTTGTCAGAGTGCCAGCTCCCTGATCAGCCACCCGTGCATTCTTTCAGAACTCTTAGCCGAGCACAATGGTCAGCTAGTGTTCTTTGAGTTTATGTGTTTGTCTTTATGAAAGATTGTTTCTGCCCCAGATACTGCAAAATATATACCTGCCACTCTGGGTGCCCCGTGCCAGCACCCATTTCCTTGCGAATCTTAGGGCCCCACCAGCGCCACAACCCTAGCTCATTCCCAGTCAGATTCCCAAACCCAGCCCTATGGAGCCCTTAATGACTGTGCGCATGGCTACAATACGTTCAGTGTCAAAGAGCACTGGTAACTTTTTAAAAAAAAAAAAAAATGACTCTCTGACCTACTCCGGGGCGCTACTGCAATCTGGAGAGCACTGAATTTAAAATCTGGGCATTGTACCTCAAAGCAGTAAGGTAGGGTAAATGGCCAATGTGTTGTGTGAGCAATTCCAGCCTTGAAGGCCCAGTTAAGCCATTTGCTTTCTGTGTCACCTCGGTTCCCGAGTCTTATTCTTCTCATTTGAAGATATTTTGCATAATGCCTGATGCATAACCAGCCTCAGTAAACAGCTGAGTCACACACACACACACACACACACACACACACACACACACACGCTGATCCTAAATTCCCTTGGCCTCTTTCCTCCTCAATCTCTTGGGGCCTACTGGGGTAAGTGTAAAAGATGTAAGTGCTGCTGGACATGACTCATGGAGGATGGGTGGGGGGGGGGGGCGGCTGCAACACAAAGTGTGGTACCTAAAAGTACAGGATCTCGGTCTTGACCCCCATTCCATCTCCAGCTGATTTCCAGGGGATCATGTTCAGAATCTGTATTTTAAATAAGTACCACTCAGGAGCTCCGAAACCACTATGCCCAAAAAACATCCTTTGAAGGACGGGGAAAGAATTGATATACCTATATGTCCTTGGTTACAGAGCCTTCTTTAATAATGCCACAGGTAGGCAGACTCACTGGAATGGTAAAAATCACTTTGGCCTCTTTATATGGCCGGCTAGTATAGAGAGCTGAAGCAGATCTGATGGAGCATAGGCAGGGGACTGTGGTAGAGGAGAGCAGGACCCCATGGGGTATCCCTGGCTTGTGCTCCCCTGCTAATTACCACTAGCACGGACAGGCAGCTCACCCTGTCATCTGGCAAAAGCGGATTCTTGTATTGGCTGACATACGGCCCATCTCAGAGCTGATTCTAGTGTCTCATTGATAATCCTTTGTTCTTCATGACTCCACTGCAATTATCCACGTAGATTAACCATCCTTCCTTGAGTCTGCTCATAGCCTATGCTCGTGTGTCTGAGACTTGAGGGCTAAGACACACAGGTGTGTGTCTGTAACACTTTGCAAGCAATTTACATGCTGCTTGCAAATGCCTCCATCAGTAAGCCTGCCCACCTACACCAGTTTCAAACTCAGGAGTCTATAGAGGGCTACTGATGGTGACCATTCTTCCTCATGTTCTTGCTTGTCCACTGAGAGTTTCTGAATTTAATGTCTGCGCCCACCAAAAACCACAGCACAGTATGTGGGAATGACAGACCCACTAGGACTTCATAGGCCTCAATCACAAATCCCAGCTGGGTCCCTAGGTCCCCTGATATCTCCTTCCTAAAGAATAATCAATCGCTACTTTTAAAAATTAGCCTTCCCCAATCAGTACAAAGACACATCTTGGGAATTCTGCAGCAACATACAGCTTTTGGGATGCAGGATGAGGCTGTAGCAGAAAAGATGGAAACCGTACTGTTGTCTTCATGCAAAGAGCTCCCTGTGGTCATGGATGGAACCTGTTCTCTGAATACCCAAAAGCCGAAATCTAATCCTGGAAGAATTCTTCCCTGGAGTCACTTTCTTCCAGGAAAGAATGTCTAATTACATCTTGTGGAGCAGCTGTCTATACACATCTGTGGGTTCAGTTTCCTACAACTCAGGTTACTTCCAGGGGTCAGCTGACTTCACCTATTGATTCCTCTTTCCAGGTCTTTAGGATACAAGGAGCATGGGCTCCATTGGTAACGTGCTCACCACACAACCATGAGGACCCTAAGTTCCGTCACGTCACCCACAAGCTTGATATGGCAACATGTTCCTGTTACCCAAGTCCTGAGAAGAAGGTCCCTCGGCCTGGCTGTTCGGCCAGTCTAGCCAAGTTAGGGCACTCCTGGCTTAGTGAAAGATCCTATCTCAAAAAAATAAGGTAGAAAATGATCAAAGACAACATCTGGTATTGACCTCTGGAATTTATGAGCACCTGTGCACATGAACAGGTACACGCCACTACCATCGAGCAAAATAGGAAATGTCGTAATACAAGGAATGCTTAAAACTGCTTTTCTAAAAAAACCAAAAATCTTAATGAAGTAATGACACAGCCCACTAAACACTCGCTCGCTGCCAGGTGGCAACCAGACCACCTAGCCTTCTTCCCACTGGGTACATACTTGCTGAAGAAGCCTCATCAGTGACTTCAGTTGTTGATGAATTAACTGAGTAAGTGACACATTGGCACGATCCATGAACAGTCTTGGGCCAAAGAGAGAAAAACAGAACTTCAGTTACCCTGACACTGGCATTCATGGTCCAGAGGAGTAACGGGGAAAGAGAGAGCTGGTCAGGGCAAAGGCCTTTGCGTGCTCAAGCCAAGGAGAAGGACGCATCTTCACAACGGCTGAGGCCTCCATCTACCCCAGTCTCTACTGCCTGGCCTTCCTGCAGCTTGCTGAGCCCAGAGTTTGGAATTCAAATCAGGAACAGACATGACAAACGCTGTTTTTCATTTCCATGGAGACCAGAGCCTGCAATGGAACTGGGGCTCCATGCCTGAAATGCCAAACCAGCCTGACCCCCTCCCCCCCCCCCCCCCCCCCCGCTCCTACAAAAACAAAATAAGTTTGTTTGGGTCCTTCCAGGGCATGGGAGAACCCAGGGCTACTGCTATCTCCGTGGATAGTTCAAAGAGAAACAAATCATCGGCTCCATGGGATAACACTGGGTATGCTAGAGCCAGTCAGAAGTCAGACAGCTGGTCGCGGCAGCACACACTACACCCAATCCATACTGCTTCCTTGTTCATGCTTTCTGGGGAGAAAGACTTGAATCCTGCAAGGCCTGTACCCAGAGGACATTGAGCTGCTTTCCCCATTTTATCTTGTATCTCTGTATCCCCGTGTTCTCCCTGGGCCATTCTCATCCTCAAACCCAAGTTCACCTCCTCCTGAGGGTTCCTATTTCGTTCTCTGTTCTCCTCGGCTAAACTTTCACATATTGTTCCCCCCCCCCCCATCATTCCACCAAAAGTCAAGTGCTGCCTCTGTGCACCAGTTTCCTGAAGGGCCACTCCTGGGGAGTGACCTTACCATGCTTCACTCCACTGCTCCTTTATCTTTCCTGTCCCTTACAGGAGCTGAATAGTCATGCTTTTGTGGTTCCACTTTTTCTCACTCTAATGAACACTGTTGGGGGTGGGGTCCCATCTCTAGAGACGGTCCCCACCCCCCCAGTGCCTCTATGGGAACCTGCCCGCCACCTGCTGGGCTCACACGCCTGCCCTACGTGACTATAGGGCTACCCGCTCTTGCACTCTCGTCGACATACCTTTGTGAAGCTGGCCAAGCCGGCCTTCCTTATATCTCCAGCTCTTAGTCTTTATTCCGACTTCTGAGTTGATAAAAACTGAAATATGACATCACTTCCAAACTCCTGGCTGGCCTTGCCATTTTGTCTAGACATCAGAGTATCTGGGTTTAAAATTCTGAGCTCTCTGGTGCCCCCGACAAATCTTTCTGTGAACCTGCATTCCTCGTCTGTGCTCCTTGTCTGCCTTACCTGAAAGAGAGTCTTAAAAGGGACAAAACCTGCACCGGTTCCTGTAACTGCCCACAGAGTGAAAGGAGTTTAAAGTTTAATGCAAATTCCCAGTGAAGAAACTGGATCTTATTCCTAAATCCTGCATCTTCCGTGTGGCAGAGGCAAAAAGGAGAATACAGTACTATACTGACTCCCTAATTCCATAGCACAGAAACTCTGTTTGTTTGTTTGTTTGTTTGTTTGTTTGTTTGTTTTTTTCGAGACAGGGTTTCTCTGTGTAGCCCTTGGCTGTCCTGGAACTCACTCTGTAGGCCAGGCTGGCCTCGAACTCAGAAATCCACCCGCCTCTGCCTCCCAAGTGCTGGGATTAAAGGCGTGCGCCACCGCTGCCTGGCTAGCACAGAGACTCTTAATAAAATGAAGCATAAGATATTAAAATCACAGACAGAACCTGGTAGTGTGCTACAACCTTGTCTCCCCCAAGAGTGTCCTCCACAGAGCAACTGAAAGACAGGGGTCCAGTTCTGCTGGGCTGGCTGCATGATCTCTAACAGCACAGTTTGGAAAGGACCCTACTGGTCACTCTTCCACTCCATGCAGGGGACCACACAGCCTGGGGTACTCTACATGGGAATTTCAATAACAGGCCACTGTAGGCAGGTAACTGGTGTCTCTTTTTAAAAGACCTTAGCAATGATCATCCTCTCTCTGTCTCTCTGTCTTTGTCTCTGTCTCTGTCTCTCTTTCTCTCTCCTCCCACCACCATCACTCTGGATTTTTCTGTAAAAATAAAGCTAATCTCACTCAGTTAACATCACCAAGCATGTCTCTCTAAGCACCTCTAACTGTGTAAAGCCAATTCACTCTCAGGGTCCCACTGGACAGTGGCTAGGTCCTGGTTCTTTGCATCCATATACATTAAACATGACACTGGACACTGAGCAGGGACTTAACAGTTTTTAAACTCAGCTCTTAGCAGTCTTTTGGCAAATCTAAGTACAACTCTACCCAAAAAAATGTCAGAGTCTTCAAGGCTCAGGAATACGGGACCTTGTTAAAGCAGATGCTAAGCTATCTCAGGATGCCCCTTGGAAAAGATTTTCAGTCCACTTGAGAGACTACCAGCTGGTCAACAAGGCAAGGAGGAGTTCAACTGAATAGAATTTCCAGCTCCTTCTGAGTTCGCTCATCATGGGCCCCTCCCCCAGCATCAACAAAATAATAGGCTCAGGGCTAGGGTGAGAGGAAGAGCGCTCACCTGGGTAATGTGTGCTTGCCTCACAAGCACTAGGATCAGGATCAGATTTTGCTCTCGATCCTGGGGAAGCAGAAGCAGGAGGATTTCTGGAGCTAGATGGCTAGTGACGCCAGCCTAGTGGGTGAATTCCAGGCCCATGAAAGACCCTGACTCATGAAGATAGTTGGTGTCATCCTTGAGGGCGACACCAGAGAGGTTGCCCTTTGGACTGTACATACACTCACGCATATATGTGTTTCAACCCAACCCATTCTACCCCCTTCATCAGTGGAAACATGCTCCGTGACAGATCACGTCTTGACGTGGGGAATAGCATCCCTGACTAAGGAAAGTCTAATCTGGAGGATGAGACAGATGTGTAGTCAGCTAACACTGTACACAAGTAGTACAGGAACTACTTGGATTTAATGGAAACCTCTCTCACCACCATAGGTCAAGGCAACTAAGCTCAAGACCCAAAGAACTCCACAGCAGAAATTAGGTGGCCTTTCTGACACAGCCCCTCCCCTGTGTATGATCTCACGGGGAACCCCTCCACTCTGGGCTTCAGCTTTAATTGTTAGAGGAAAATGAACGTACATTCTCTTCACTCCTCCCAGCCCCCAACACACACACAAGGATACGAGAAGGGGGTGGGAAAGAACACTCAGTGCAAAGCCCTGAGAGCCTCAGCATCTCTGGGACAGAGACACAGGCAGTCTGAGCCCACAACCAGCTCAGCATGGCTTGCTTGCTCCGGGGTCCGGATGACATCCACACGGGCAGCAGAGATTACCACAGGACTACGTCAGATGGAAGACCCTATACGAGCGGGTGAAGGAGCACAGAAGAACAGCAGCCCGTCCATTTCTCTCTCACAGTTCTCACCTCGTGGGTACGGCCACCCACTAACCCTTTGCTGAGCCCTTGGATTCAAACCCAGATCTCACCCATTTTCTATCTCTGGCTGTGAAATTAAGAAGGTCTGAGTTCAAATACATAGCACACACATAAAAAGCCCGACGTAGCTGCACACGCCTGTAACCTCATCATTGGTGGCTGGACACGGGTGGAGCCCTAGACACGGGTGGAGCCCAGGAGCTTGCTGGTCTAGCTTAACTGACCTACCTTGAAACGATGCACTTCTAGCTCAGTGAGAGACCCTATCTCAATAAATAAATAAATAAATAAATAAATAAATAAATAAATAAAGGTGGTGGATAATAGAGGAAGACACCCAAAATCTTCATCTGATCTCTCATGCCCATGCCCATGCACATATATACTTTATATAAAGCCATTATGCTAACACCATGGGCATTTAGAATAATGAGGACTGTTAGAGGGAAAAGTCTGTCTGTCTCATTTAAACTATATTCAAGGGAAAAATCCAGAGCTTTTGTTTGTTTGTTTTTGTTTTTGTTTTTGTTTTTCCGAGACAGGGTTTCACCGGCTGTCCTGGAACTCACTCTGTAGATCAGGCTGGCCTCGAACTCAGAAATCCGCCTGCCTCTGCCTCTGCCTCTGCCTCCCAAGTGCTGGGATTAACGGCATGCACCACCACTGCCCGGCCAGAGCTTTCTTGTTAGTTTGTTTGTCCATTCGTTTGTGTGCTTGCGACAGAGCCTCACTATGTAGTCTTGGCTATTCACTGTGTAGGCCAGACCAGGCTCAAACTCCAGGAGATCTGCCTGCCTCTGCATCCCCAGCACTAGGATTAAAGGTGTGTCCAACCACACCCAGAATTTTTAAAAATACATTACAATTAATACCATTTTCTTTCTTTCTAGCTCTTAAGCATTAGGTCAGGTTCTGGGCTGTAACTTCTTCACTCCTCATTTCCTTTACTGAAAGTGAAATGTACTTCCTGAAACGTCCTTCTCAGAAATTAAAGAGCATCATCTCTCTCTCCAACAACATTCCATACAAATTTCGCTTAGGTGTTGTCTTGTATTTGCAGGGCTGGGGATCAAACTCAGGATCCAGCAAGTTGGAAGGAGGCACTTTCCCTGAGGTGCGGCTCCAAGCGCCAGTCTCTATTCAGGTGGCACTCTTACACATCAAGGGATGGGTGACATTATTTGGCATGCAAATCATTGATCTTTTGAATAACTCGAATAATGCTCAAACTACTTGCTGTAGCTTTCCTACCAAAGTTCTTCCCACCCACCCACCCCCCAAGGAACCATAATATCAATTTCAGATCTCTTCTCTAAGCAGTATTTTCATACGGCTCCCATGCCACTCTACATGAGCTGAGCTGAGCCCTTACGATAACATGATTCCTCTGAATTGGAATCTAATTGATCACAGCCCCCAAATACTGGTGAGCCCAGACATGGCTGTCATACCGCCAAAGTGGTCCAACAGACTCAGAATAGAGCAGGATAATCACCCCCTACCCCCTCAACCCCGCCCCGTGTACTTGAGAAATCAGAGCGCAATCCTATTTTTGGAGCCTTCTTCTGAATCAGGGAAATCTAGAATTAGTCATTTTCTCTTTTGGGCCTGTGGGTACTTGCCTTTACCTCATCCCTGCTAAGGGTAGGGGTGTCTACACGTGTTACATACTGATGTACATCCCTACAAGGAGCACACCCACTCACCGCTTCCCCTCACTAGGCGGGTCCTGAGTTCCGGTGCGGCGATGATGTCACCCATTTCTTATTCTCAATTGTCAATAGGCTTGTATCTCTCTAAGGGAGATGGCAGAACCATGGACCTTAAATTCTTACTTGGATGAATTCATAGATTTTTATATTTTTAAATAGCTTTTTTTAAAGAAAAAAAAAACAAATTAAAAAAAAACTGTAGTAGGCTAAACTTTTGGGGATCCAGAGAAACGTTCTATTGTGAACACACCCAAACGCATTTACTCAGAGTGACTCCCACTGTCTGAGACAGACTCGGGTACCTCACAGAGACCATGGGGGCCCACAAAGCCAAGAAGATATTTACAGAAAGAGCGCTTCAACCTACTCTAACCCTGTGAGCTTGTAAAGATCTTTTCTGCGAGCCCATTTTTCCTGTGTTCCCCAGACCAGGAAACTGCTTGACTAGAATACCACACGACTCGGGAAGGGCTGTGGATCTGCTCTCTGCGGCAGCAGAAATGTTTAAGAGCCATTAGATTTGGGGAGAGGGGAAGACGGCAAAAGTTCCTACCCTTCGTTTTCTCCTCACTTGATATCGAGTTCCAAATCACACAATGCCTAACAAGTTAACCACATCAAGCAGGTTCTCCACTCATTGCCCACTGACAAGTTCTTAAGGAGTTACTTTCCCTTCATCTTGATGGCTACTCTCCTGCCTCAGGAAGCCCCACACAACACCCCTTTCTCTGTCTCTCCTTCCAAGCCTAGATTTTGTCATGTTGGTCCCAGACTTCTCTAAGCTGGGTAGTGCTGCCATCATTCAAGGTTAGCTGTCAGGAGATGAGAGGTGAGGCGAGTAGAGGCAAGGACCACAATAGTTTGCTAGTAAATGTCAAAGAAAGCAGAGATCACTTCCCCTAGCCCTGGCTGAACTCTTGGCTGAGGCCAGAGGGAGGTGAGCAAGTTCCCCTACCCCCAGCCACCACTTCCTTAAGTCAAGTAAATAACTAACAATGCAGGGAGGTTTCGAGGAGTGAGACCTGGCCACTGAGGGTCTATTTTCTCAAAACATATGGCAGATCTCTGAAGCAAGTGCCAGCTAAGTCACAGAAAAAAGCAAGTTCCTTTATTTCCCCGATCGAAAACTGCCTGCATCTGCTCTCAGCCTTTCCTTCTGTTGGCCAGATCCACATGCTGCATAGTCCTCTCCTTTGGGATAAGCATTATCTGTCTCTATCTTCCTGGTCACTGCTCTTGTCACCTCCTACCCACAGGAAGTCTGTGGGTGGGGAACAGAAGCACATGGCCTGTCCAGCTTCCCCCAGCAGCTCCTGGCCACCTCTATGACGCACCATTAATTCCATCTCCTGACCATCGATCAGAGGGCTCCTACTAAGTCTTGCTGGTAAAGGGGACTCCATCAAGTTCCAGTCTACCCCAAGGCCACCTCGAGGTGCTGGACCATTCAGCTCAGCCCAGGTAGTGCTCATGGTGAGAGGTAGGGAAGATGGAAGAAAGGAGAAAAGGCCAGGAGGGAAAAGAATGTAGTGTCTCTGCAGCATGGTGTCACACTGGCTGCTCTCTCGATCCCCGGACAGAGAACAGAAGCAATCAACATGGACTCCAGATTTACTCTGCCTCTGAAGGTCTGTGTTCTTGGCAGCCCTGAGCAGCCAGTGCCTCGCTTGGAAAAAAATCACACAACCAGACAGACAGGTCCATGCTCCAGGCCCCCAGAGCCCCCACCCCACTCCAGGACATAACCGCCCACTTCCCAAAATTCCCACAAGGAAACAAAGATAGACTGACACATATACAGACACACACACACACACAGACACACACACACACACACACACACACACACACACACACACATACACGCATCAGCACGAGGTAGCACTAACCTGGAAGCCATTAGGAACGCAGCAGAGTGCAGCGCAGAAAACCCATTCATTCATGCATTGGGCAGTGGGGGTGGGGGCAGGGAGTGGGGGCCCTGAGGAGGTTGGAGGGCACTAACCTCCATACCCATCCAAAAGCCCTGTGTCTACTGGGGAGGGGACTGGGAACACAGCTTACATAGCCGGGGGGGGGGGGGGGGAACGCTCTCCTGCTCCGCTGTTTCTTACTGCTCTGGAATTTTAAGCATGGCACCCTTTTATTTTCTTTTCCCCCCACCTCCCTCTGTGGCTGTTATTTGGTGTGGCCAGTGCAGCGGGGAGCAGAAGTCTTTTGCGTTTGCGTTCGTTCTCTCTCTCTCTCTCTCTCTCTCTCTCTCTCTCTCTCTCTCTTCCTCTCTCTCTCTCTCTCTCTCTCTCTCTCTCCCTCCCTCTCAGACTCCCTCACAGACAGCTGTTCTAAGCTCAGGCACGCAGGCGCAAAGGCGGCAGACACACACACCCTTTCGAGCAGGAACGAACACACACACACACACACACACACACACACACACACACATACACACACAGAGGCAGCCTGCCGATTTACATAATGCAACTCTTTGGTGCAGTCAGCTTGCCAGCTCTCAATTATTCATGCCAGCTTGGAGGGCAGAGCTACTAGGGCTGCAGGCGTTACTTCCTCTTCATGCCCAAATCTGACAAAACACAAGGCGATGCTCCTGGGAGCCTCTGCTCCCCTCGCTGTCACCGATTATTTCCCAGGTGTTGCCTATTAGGTCAACTTGTATCAAGGAGGTGACACTAAATAAAAACACAAGTGCTGAGCTCCAAATAGAAGCTCGAATCCTTCAGAGGATGACAGCTGCTCTCCCCTGCCTGAGCCCCAGGACTAGGGAGAAGGAAGACAGCATTGGAGACCATAATCTGCTGTTCAGGACAGCACCTCGCTGACAGAGGCGACAGACTTTCCAAGCAGGTCAGACTCTCACAGACAGAAGAATAACACCCACGTTAAGCTCTTGCTTCCATGCTGGAGTGGGGTCATCTGAGTTTTCACATCCGAAGCTCTGTACCTCTTAGAACTGTACTCTCTTTGTCTATTCACTGAGATGCAGTATCGGTCCTCACACATGCCCCGGGAGAATGTCTGTCAGCTATCCTACTCAGTCACTGTGCTAACACCTATCTTTCAAACCACTCCTTGTTTGCGAAGCACATGTTCATATGAAGTAATTCAATTATTCATGCAGCCACCTGAATAGGCTTATGTGGCCCACCTAACAGATGAACACACTGAGTCCCAGAAGACTACAGCAAGGAGGAGGCTGGTGTTTAAATGAGAAATATTCCTCACAGGCTTATGCATTCGAACGTTTGTTCCAAGCTGTTGGCTCTGTTTTGGAAGAACAAAGAACCATCTAGGCATGAGGCCTAGCTGGCAGACATAGAGCCACAAGGTTAAAAATTATAGGCTGCTCCCAGTTTGGGCTTGAGATCTTTGCTTCCTGATCCACCAGATATGAACAGGCCATCATATCCTCCCACTGTCATGCCTTTCCTGCCACAATGGACTGTATCCCTTCCAACTGTGGGCCAGAGTAAACCCTTCCTCCCTTGCTTCAGGTCACAGTTTCTGTCACAGTACAAGATAAGGAAGCCATCAAGAGGCTCAATTGGCCACCCAGGTCACCTGATTCAGGCCTCATAATCATCAGCTACTTTGGTTAGGGTTCCATTACCTCAATAGAACGCCCCAGGTGAATAGCTTAAGAGAGGAGAGACTTTCTTTGGCTCAGTTTTAGAGGTTTTAATTCATGGTCACTGGCCCTATCTTGGCACATCATGGCGAAAGTGTGAGGAGGAAGAAGCCTGTTCACCCATGGACTTGAGGAAGCCAAGACAAAGGGAACAACTGTAATCCTGAAATTGCCTTTCGTGATCATTCCTCAACAAAGTCCCAGACCTCCCAAAGTCTCCTCACCTCCCCGAAGTACCACAGGCCACTGTACCAATGTAGCAAAGTACCACGGGCCCTTCCTTCACTTCTGGGGGACATTTTAGATACAAACTACAACAGCTCTGTCAAAGCCCTGGGTGTACTTGAAGTATTTGGAGAACTACTGTCTGTTGAGGGCTGCAGAAAGGGAAACCCAACCCAAGATTGACACACGAACAATGACCACTACATCTCAAACTGTAATCCCTTGAGAATCTGTCTTAGAGCTTCAAGAGGATACTGCGTCTGATGTTCCAACGCCTGGGCTTTGTCCCTGAGACCTTCAACGAGTGCCAAAGGCTGACAGACACATTCTCACTCTCTGGGATTTCCTATCAAATGGTACTTGTCTGCTGTCAGCTTGTACGGGAGAACATGCTGGAGATGGATCAGCACTATTCCCACTGCTGACACTTGTATCCTGCTCAGCAAACCCCTGCTGAGCACTAACACTTCTTGAGCATCTGGTAGGAAAAAACAAAAAACAAAACAAAACACAAAGCAACAACTCATTCGTTAAGTCCTTGGCCTTGTACCCTCATCATGACAGGTCTTTTCGAGACTGTTTCTTTCTGCTTCCCGGTGATAGAGTAACAGGCTTGTGAGATCAAAGAAACGGGTGAGCTTGGACGGACTGGTCCCACTTCAGTTTCTTAAAGGCATCTCAGTTCCAAAGAAAGGCACACTGGCAATGCTGAGGGACCCACACACTGTCTCAGTTCATCCTTCCTTCTCTGTCATGAGCTCTTCCTCCTACCTGCCTCTTCTCTTACTCCACAGAATGGCCTTGGACTTGGGTCAAGTCTGAGTCCAAAACTAACATCTAGCCAACTACAAGTTTGCATCTGTAATCTTTAATAGGTACCACCCCTATCTGGGACTCAGTGTATACACATAAACTGAATGTGTGTGTGTGTGTGTGTGTACATGCATACGTACATACGTACATACATACATACATACATACATGGTAACGCATGTATCACTTAAGAGAAATGCAACAAAGGCATGTGAAAGCACCCACAAAGAGCTGGGTGCATCCGCCACTGTGCCCCTTACAAACTGAAGTATATGACTCCTGAGTCAAATGCAAACTCTGTGTTCTCTCTGCTGGTGTTACCTCCCCAGGAAGGTTCTAGGCTATCCTTCCGGTCTTGCAGGTACATGGGAGTACAGCAGATGATTAGTCAGTATCTTCACACTGAGTAAAGCTCGCCCGGGACTGTAGTAAGCAGGATGGTGGTGAGTCAGAGGACCATGCCTTCTCCTGCCTACCCCAGCTCCTCATGACCGCTGAGGGACTCTGAACACAATGAGCTGTCTTTTCAGAGTCTCCCATGGTTATTCTAAAATACACAGATTCATCTTTATCTTGTATGGAACTATTAGCATGTTCATGGTTTATACTGATAACAATATTAGTAAAAAGATCGGGGATAAGTCAAGTGTAACGTCAAGTGCGGGTTCTATTGAGTACCATCTTTATGTTTTATATGAAGACTTAACCAGTCACAAAAACCAACATAATACCAACATGTCCTTCAACTGCTCTGCCTAACATAGACATCATTTAGAAGTTACATTTCAAGGAATTCTGAAACTGCTCTGCTGTATTCTAGGATGCAAGTTTCCCTTTCTTTATGCAAGCACCTCATTTGGGTTAAGTATAATATAACTTGCTAAGCAAATGATTTCATGTAAGCCTACCAACAAAATCAAAGACAGGTGCTCCTAACCATCATGCTTCAGATGAATGTAAAAGGGAGGGTCCTATGGCTTTGCTGTAGTTACAATAACTGAACAGCAGGGCATGTCTTCCATGGGCCTACCCCTCCTCATCAGGAAAAGCAGCAGCTCCTGACCTATCTCAAGGCCCAAGCCAGTTATTAACAGCATCTATCAATCACACTGAGTAACCATGAAGCTAACTAGACTTCCTTGGATGAGTGCTGGCCTCTGATTCAATCTCTACATGTCAACAGCTAAGCCAAGAGCACCTAGATGCTCAGTCTTTTAAAATTAATTTGGGAAACTGAGGTAAAGATGATGGCCTTTCCTGAATTAAACCTTTCCCACAAAAACAGCAAACAGCAGCCATGTTCCCAATGAAAATGAGGTTTCTCAGAGTCCTGTGCAGTACTGAAAGCTTGTTCCAGGCAGCACTCTAGAGAAATTAAAAAAAAAAAAAAAAAAAAAAAGGTATGTCTGCAAATCCTCTTGACCCAAATAGTCTCACTGAACTCAGCAATACTCAACTGTTTTATGTAAAGAAGGTTGCTGTCCGCACAGTCTACTGTTCACCACAACTGCTTAATGGTTGTTGACAAGAATGGGAAGCTGTGATCGCAGGATAAGTCTTATTATATCTATGAATCTTATTTGCATCACAATGAAGACTTTCAGAGGAAGCACTCAGGCTTTCTAATTGGACCTGATGTTGTGGAATGATATAGAACGGTAGGCAAAAATGATGATGATGATAATCTGATTGTCTTATCTCGTCATGCCAATCATGAGGGCTTTTGTAAAGTGTAGACAGGCATCTAGATAGAGCATTTCTGAAGTATGTGAGATATGTCAAAAGAAGATTTGATGTTTATAAAGAATCTTTCAAATGTTAGAGACAAGGATAAAAATTTCCACAAAGTTTGCAATAAATTACAAAACTTTTTATTTCAAACTGGTTAGAAAGTTGAGTGTCAGAAATCTGGCTTTCTCAGGATTCTTAGCTACTTTCATAAATACCTGCTCAAGTCAAAGGCATTTGATGATATAATTTGCTGTAGTATTCTGTAGCACAAAACACTTTGAAAGATTTGTCTCATTATTCCTTCTTTGGCCAGTTATCAGGGTTTTTCCCCTTGGCTCTAAATTCACCCTTCATTGCCCTGCCTTGTGATGGTGGAGCAGTTCCCTGCCCGCATTTCCACTTTGAAAGCAGGACAGAGCATTAGGTCTTGCCAGTAGAGGGCAGTTGAGAGATTCTACAAATAGACAGACTGTCCCAATGGGCAGTTTCCAAATGAAATGCTTTGGAGCACATCAAGAGCCTTCAACGTACACTGAGCCTGAACCACATATACCTTCTTGGAGGAGCTGAGGCTAAGCCTGGCAGTAGGAACTGTTTATAGGCTAACTCTTCAGCTAGTGTTCTGCTTCTAACTAGAGGGTGTGAGTGCTCCTACTCTATCTATGACTTTTGTTCCCGACTTTTTCTCTGTGCTTTTCAAAAATACTTGTTAATGATTCTTAATACTAATTTCACTGTTCATATTATTGGCATGGTTTCTGTCTGCTGATTGAACACCACTGATCTTAAGTTCTATGGTGTGTATGTATGTGTGTGTGTGTGTGTGTGTGTGTGTGTGTGTGTGTGTGTTTATGTGTGTTCATGTGTGTGTGTGTGTGTGTGCGCGTGTGCGTGTGCGTGTGCGTGTGTGTGTGTGTGTGTGTGTGTGTGTGTGTGTGTGTGCGTGTATGTTGCTAAAGCTTTGGCCATCTGGTATTCTATTTAGAATATTCCAGGTTTTATAACTACAAATGCAGGAAAACTAATGTCCCTTAAGACTCCACTATGCCTTCCTTGAGCTCAACATAGACTCCACTCCACAAGAGCTGAATTGGAAGTGTTCAAATGAGTACACTGATGGAATCTGACCTAGCTGTAATCCAGAGCCCCTTGTTAGTACTGCATCCTTCACATGAGGATGTCTACACAATAAAAACCTGAAGCAGGGCTGGAGAGATGGCTCAGTGGTTAAGAGCACTGACTGCTCTTCTAAAGGTCCTGGGTTCAAATCCCAGCAACCACATGGTGGCTCATAACCATCCGTAATGAGATCTGATGCCCTCTTCTGGAGCGTCTGAAGACAGCGACAGTGTACTAACATATAATAAATAAATAAATCTTAAAAAAAAAAAAAAAAAACCTGAAGCAAGGAATGTCTCAAAGGATGGAGGAAGAAGATGCTGATGCTGTTGATCCATACAGTTATATTACAGTGCTCGATCTACTGACACTAAGTCAAGTGTCCATCTGTAACTTCATCATGGACTTGGAGACACAGAGGTATAGAAGCGTTCTCTAGGACCAGATATAGCAAAGAAGATATTGAGGAATGAACTCCTGCCTAATTTTAGCCTGCTGGAGACAGAAAGTGCATGGTAGCTACTTCTACACATCAGTTAAATCCTGACTCACCATGAATATAAACATCCAGCACAATTTTTAGAGCTTTATCCAACAAAATTAATGGTACCTATATTACTGTTTTATGTTTTCTAGATACCCATAATCATTAATTCTAGGATTTTCTAGGTTTTCAGCAAAGATCAATGTCAAATCCACTGACTGATGTGACCCTCCACTTCTTATTTGCTGCATTAGACTCAGCCGGGAGGTTTGAGCCACTACATTGTCCAAATCTTCTCTCACACTAGTTAAGTAAGAGTGCTAGGGAAGGGGAAGGGAAGGGGAAGCAGGCATCAGGACCTTCCAAGGTAACCAAAGGGTTCACAGTGAGATACGGTTCAGGAATCATTGGTCCAAATAGCTCTAAGCTTCTCTGCTAGTGATATACGAAATTTCTTCAAATCTTAAATTCTGTGAATCTTAAAATTTCTTCAATTTTGGAAATAAAAAAATTTGAAATCTATACTTGTAAAAATGATTTTTCCACAGAATAAGACATAATATGAGAAAGGAATGGGCCAGCCCTTGTATAAGAATGAAATGAAGGGCACACTGGGTTATATCGCATTTAATCTTATTATTTCAATTTCACAGCAAAGAAAATTGAGTCAACAAGATCCAGAACACTCCTATGGGTTTATTAAGCACATGAGATGTCATTCACCAAGGTCTAAAGACTTAAATTTACAATGGTCAAATCCTAGTGTTTCCCATCTCTGATTTTTATTCCATTCTGATTCTAATTGTTCCTTTTGGTTTTAAATTTTGCTGTGGCTACATATAGTAATGTTCAGAAAAAGGTAGGAAGATCCTTTTCTCCTGTATCTAAGTCAGTCATTTGGTGATACCAAGGAAGAATCCATTTGCAGTAGCAGGCACCAAAAGTGTTCTGATCCCAAGAGAAAGCATAGGGTCCCACTTGTGTTCCTAACATTATGCCTGGTATAAAGAAAAGGACCAGGAAGACATTTAGTCACACACACACACACACACACACACACACACACACACACACACTATATATATATATATATATATATATATATATATATAGAGAGAGAGAGAGAGAGAGAGAGAGAGAGAGAGAGAGAGAAAGAGAAGGAGACTGGTGAAGACACAGACGAAAGATCTTGTGGTCATGATTCTATAGAAAACTCATGGTGACATATATCTTTGTGGAGCCCAGGAGGTGCAGAGCAACTTAGAAAATTGATATGAAAAGTAAGGAGTAGAAAAGGTAGTGGTGGGGGCTAAGGAGCTCAAGGGCTGGGCCGGGCTCAGTTTCACAAAGCAGGGACCATCCTAAAACAGGTAGTTTTCTGTACAGGTAATTTTAATTGTCTAAGCAGGAAAGCCATGAACCAAGAACCTGCCTGCAGAATGGCTAACTTAGGGCTGATGAGCTTTAAAACTTGGACAGATAACAAACCCATTTGTTTGTTTGTTTGTTTGTTTGTTTGTTTTGTTTACTGTTTTTCAAGACAGGGTTTCTCTGGCTGTAGTAGCTCTGGCTGTCCTGGAACTCACTCTGTAGACCAGGCTGGCTTCAAACTCAGATATCTGCCTGCCTCTGCCTTCCAAGTGCTGGAATTAAAGGTATGCACTACCACCATCAACCTCTTCCACAAAACCCACCCCACCACATCCCTGCAAACTAGTCCATTTTTTAACGATGTAAACTAAAGTCAATGAATTTTCCCATATCCCAGGGTTGAAATGGAAAGGGATTAAACAATAACAATATAAACAACTTGACTGAATGTTCTTTACATCAGTCACAGAGCCATCATTGTGGACAGTCTGCTACTAACGCCATCCACTTTCCACACATGGCTCCATCTCAGTAGACCCGCCCTCACAACCATCAAAGGGAGATCACTTTGCTCTCTGAGTGACTCAGGATGAAGACATCAAGCAGTGTGCTTCAAGAGTCCCTAGAATGATGTGGGAACACAACAGCATGGAGGCTACCTTGGCAGGCCTGTTTTCAGTCACTCCCACACCTGCCCAGAGCAACAGCTACAGATGGCTCCCACACAACCCAATTTCTCTGTGAGAACTTCCCTTCACTGCAAGTAGCAGCAGCCTCACCCAAGACCATGCCCCTCCCCAAGGACAGACGGCATTGGCCTGCCTGGATACAAGAACTACTTTTGTGTAGGCTTGGGATGGCTCTCAGCTCGGGAGCTTGCAGGGCACTAGCTAAAGCCTATTCCAGGTTCAAGAAAGTTTAATCTCCCTTTCTCCCCCCCCCCCCCCGATCCTGACTCATATCCTTCCAACCTGTAAAGCCATGGTCTTTAAGAACAGCTTTGCTTCCAAAAAATATTTCCCAACAAGACTCCATGTCTGAGTTTTCTGAAGACCTTCTTCCAGTCCTAAAGCATATGAATGTGTGTGAACAAAGAGTACATATGATACACAGTTAAAGCTGAAAGAAAGGGTCAGATCCAAAGGCTTTGGTTCCACTTGGCAACTTCTAAAGTCCCAGCTCTTTGCAATAAGCAGATGACCATACTGTGGCTTCCATTCTTCTACCCACTTCAGGATATTCAGACAGCCTAAGCCCCTCTCCAAATCATCTCTTTGCAGAGGTGACTGACCTCTTCTTAATACAGGATTAAGGTCTTAAACAGGGTAGCCCGCTCGCTGGGTGTCCCAGTTAAGACGCTGATATGTGCCTAAGAACAGACCTTGCGTCCCCTCCTGCCACTGGTCCAAAGCTTCTTCCTCTACTCGAATCCCACTCCTACTTTAGACTAAAGAATCTCTTCTAGCTTTAGTAGCTAACAGAGCTTCCAACATGAAAACAGCATTGGTAGGCCCCCCCAGCACTGTCTCAGAAACTAGGCTGGGGAGCCTATGTGTGCACACATATAGATGTGCATGTGTGTGTGTGAAAGTAGGAAAGGTGGTAGGTTCGGGGTGACTTAAAAAGGAATTCTGGCTCTTTCTACCATCTTTCCTCGCCGTCACCATGGTGCGAATGAATGTTCTGGTGGATGCTCTTAAGAGCATCAACAACGCTGAGAAGAGAGGCAAGTGCCAAGTCCTCATCAAGCCGTGTTCTAAAGTCATTTTTCAGTTCTTAACTGTGATGATGAAGCACGGCTACACTGGTGAATTCGAGATCATTGATGATCACAGAGCTGGGAAGATCATTGTGAACCTCACAGGAAGGTTGAACAAGTGTGGAGTTATAAGCCCTAGACTTGACGTTCAGCTCAAAGACCTAGAGAAATGGCAGAATAACCTGCTCCCGTCACGGCAGTTTGGTTTCATTGTGCTGACAACCTCGGCTGGCATCATGGACCATGAAGAGGCAAGACAAAAACATACAGGAGGGAAAATCCTGGGATTCTTTTTTTTAAATGTAAAGCATAAATAAAAAAGCCTTCATGGACCAAAAATAAAAATAAAAAAATAAAAATAAATAAATAAATAAATAAATCCTGGTACATGAGACACCGCAGTCCCCAGCTAGGGGCTTTTGAGTGTCCTCTGACACATCTCAAAGGGTTGGTTGATGAGGTCAGCCAGCACAAAAGCCAGATGGAAAGAAAAGCGCCAGTAGCCACTGCTAAGCACCTTTACCCAGCTCCCGTTTGGTCTAGTACAGTATCTGAACAGTACCCAAGAAGGCTGTCACATTGAAATACAGAGAGAGTTTTCTAGACTCAATGCACAGAGGTTGGGAAGTGCCGCCATCGGCCTGTGTCCATGGGATGTGCCAGGCTGGGTTGGCCACCAATGCAGAGGGTCCCTATGTACAGATATGTCCTCTTGATGTGCACTTTTCACGCACATAGGCACATAGGGCTGTTAGTACGCTCAGTCATAGTCGCTAAAGGTGGCACCTGGAAAGCTCAGATTATTGTCCCAAGACAGGCTTCCCAGTCAGGAACACAGTACGTACTTGTCTCTAATGAGGATGATTTGTGTTGAGGGAAGAATTAGGTGCCACAACCCAACAATGACCTTATAAGATAACTTCTATCCTTGTAGAATACAAACGTGTGGGTGCCGTATCCTCCCCTTACCCTGGGCCTCAGTTTGTCTATTACAAGACAGGTCTGAAGGGACTAGAGAGGGCTGACCCTTGGGTCATTTTTCCTCTAAAATTCCATATTCTTGCTTTGCTTTTTTTATATTTACTTATGTATTTATTTATTTAATCTTTTCGGGTAATAGGAAGCACTTTAAAATGAGCTGTTTGGGAATGCCAGGGCCAATAAGTGGGAGAGGGTGGGGTGGCAGGCATGGGGAGGGGGGAGGCAACGGGGGTTTGTTCTTGTTGTTTTTGTTTGTTTGTTTTTTGGAGGGGAACCTGGAAAAGGAGAAATTTACATGTAAATAAAGAAAATATCTAATAAAAAAAACATGTAGGAAAAAAAAAATAAAATGAGCTGTTTGCCCACGGAATGTGAGACAGAAGGCAGCCATGCTGGCCACAGCTGACAGGACAGCAAATGAGCTGGTGCTGCTGAGCCCAGCTCTTTCACCTTCCTCCTCTGTCGACATATCATCTCTACCTGTCTCTCTACATCCTGTCTTTCCAGGGGGAACAGATAAAATACCATTGTGATGGCTGCGGTGGGCAGCTGGGAAGCGCTCTACCTCTAAATTCTTGACTCTTCTAGTCCGACCCTACAGGGACTAGAAAAGAAGACATAGGGGCAGAAGAGTCCTAAGTAAAGAGATCAGCAGTAAGGTAGTGGGCCTGTCTGGTGTAAGGGTTACTACAAAATACGCCTGAACCTTTGGTAACACATTTCTTCTCCAATTCTGGAAGGAATGCGAAAGTCTAGTTTCCATGGACAAGATCATAAAGGTCCATGTGGAAAGAGCATAACACGTGACAACAATTTACCTTGAGCCTCATTATCTTAAGCAAGTGAGGGAATGTGCTATTCCTACCAGTGTGGCCAGAAGCATGCCTAGAAGACAGGCAAGACAGCATCAGTTTGGAAATCCTACTCTACACAAACCAGAAAACCACAGGCTTTCAGTCTACAGGGATGCCTTGCAGGAAACCCGTTTTCAAGTGTGTGTGTGTGTGAAAGTTTAGAGTATTAAGGAAAAAAAAAACAGTCTGGCCTCTTTAATTCTTCAGAGGACATGTTAAGAGATGGCACGTCAGCCTTGGAGTAATGGGAGTGTCACACGGTTTAGGTAGCCAAACACTGCAGGAGCTGGTGGGCAATGGAAGCTCCTAGTTCAAAAACAGGTCTCCAGTCCCCCCCGCCTCCCCCGCCCTGCTTTGGTCTGAAATGGCTTCCACAAAACCTCCTAACATCACCTGTGGCTGGACAGTGGCCAGCAGCTGAAGACGCTTAATGAGGCCTCAGCACAGCGATGAGCACAGGACCTTCCAATTCCTGTGCTGGAAACTGTGGCCACTCTCTACCTGCTTTTATTTTGTAGATGTTTCTGTTCTAGACTGGGGACTGTGTGTCCTCCCTGCATTATTGGGAGCCAGAATCGCATCCACGAGTCTCTCTCACGGAAACGCTTTTTGATCTTTCAATACAATTCCTACCGGAAGCAGTTGTCTTCTGTGAAGCTTCCTCCAGTGACAAACGGAAATACAAAAGGAACAAAAAAATAATGGTGTCTTTTCTTTTAGTCTCCAAAGGGCTGAATATTCTTAACAAATGGGAGGAGCAGAGACAATGTCCCCCTCCCAAAGCAGGTGGACACACTAGGTCAATCAAGGATGCCCCAGCCATCACTGTGGCTCTCTGAGTACTCGGTGGTATCTCAACCCCCACTAGGAATAGAAATGGCCCTGTGCAGCTTCCTGGAAGTCTTATAAAATATGCTCAAGTGGGAGGGAATAGACGCTAAGCAAACTCAGCTCACTGCTGGGTCTCTGCACGCTGACATTTGTAATCAAGATGGCAAATATCCATGAGACATGCTCTGGAGCTCTGCCTTGTTTTCTTCTGAATAGCTTTGCATTTGACTCACCAAACCCCCGATATGAAGATCTATAAAGTGCAGCTTAAGTATGCCTCGTGCAAAATGTTTGGAGGCTGTTGCTGCTGTGCCTCAGGAGTATTTGCCTCACACACGAGGTCCTGGGTAAAGTTCCCAGTCCTGCCCAAAAGGAAAAACAAAAACAAAAATACTTGGGGGCAGAAGCAGTTTTCACTATGGACTTTTGCTCTTTTTGAAATATTTTTGTGAGTGGGTATTTTGATGGTAGGACCCAAGTCTAAATACACAGTTCATTTTTGTTTCTTTTAAATGAGTATATATAAAGCTTATAGGCTTTTTTTTTTTAAGTACACCTGTATTTTCACCATTAATCCATCACACAAAGTCAGATGTGCTATGTTTCAAGAGTGCTGTCAAGTCAACCCCCAACAGTTTGACCTGCAGGGTTTCAGATTGTGGATTCTCGGTCCACACTCCCTACTACACAAATAGCATTAGATTTCTCTATCCGACCAACAACCTTGTTCTAGTCCTTAGTACTTCCCAGAATACCTTGGTGGGGAGAAAACACAAAGCAAAGCCAAACAAGTCTAGGCTAATCATGTCTCTCCAATCTCCTCCCCTGGTGTGCATGTTCATAAGCGTCTGCACAGATGTAACTACTGAGCAACTGATGTAAAATGCAATTATAGAGAACAGGGTAAAAAAGAAGCCTTGAGCTAGGTGCCAAGTTGTGGGGGAAATCTGACAGGCTTGTGTTCAAAAAAGTAATGGTTGAGCAGAACCAAGAAGCTGTAACAGAAATAGCTGTAATGGGTACATGCTAAGATAAGAGAAAGTGCCATTTTGGATCTACAGTGGCCTGTATAGAGTGCCGCCTCACATGTAGCCTTGGGTACAAGCTACTTCTCCCTCAGGGCACCCCACTCTCTTCTCAGACACCCTTGCCATCCTGCTGCTCTGGGGTTAGAAGACTGTGCGGAGAGTTAAACTTAACTCTGGGGACTGTGCTGGGTGTGGATGGTAATTACAATACCTTGTACTTATGTCTAGCTATTTCTGGCCTGCAGATTGTTTTCTCTCCCTTCAATTCCCTCTGAAGAGGTCAGAGAGCATTATAGATGTGGTTTCCAAGGCCTTCCTGTGACATCCTTTCCAAGGCTGCTGACATTGCCCAGAGCTGAGTATCCAGGAGGGATTTCTCTCTTCACTCTTAGAGTCTGGAGGCCCAATGGTAGGCCCACCTCCGAAGAACAAGCCGCACCCACTGAGCAGGGTTTGACTGGCTAGGCATGAGAATTACCAAAGCAAGGAGGATTCCCCATCTAAAGCTTGCTTAACCACAGGAGGATTATTCAAAACGTGATCTCCTCAAGACGCAGACAATGTTCTCTGCCTACGTGCCAACTGGGGAGAAAGTCAAACTTCACCCCCAATTTTACAGCTGAGAAAATAGAAGCCCAGATTGACTGGGAAACTTTCTGAGGGACACAGAAACAGTAGTAGAGGTGGTAGGGGTCAAACACTTTGGACTAAGACTAGAGTACCCATTTATAACCACTAATAAGAAGCTACTTGGCAGAGTCAACAGGGGTGGTATACTCATTTAATCCCAGCACTTGGGAAGCAGAGGCAGGTGGATCTCTGTGAGCTCGAGGCCAGCCTCGTCTACAAAGTGAGTTCCAGGACAGCCAGGGTTACATGGTCTCAAAAACAAAAACAAACCAAAAGGAGGAGGAGGAGGAGGAGGAGGAGGAGGAGGAGGAGG